>OX451208.1:22473901-22777971 GCA_949628255.1 Macrophya alboannulata
ACATTACAAAAGTAATGGGTAATTGAAAAAAATTTGATTAAAATTTTCACAACACTGTTCTCAACTATGAATTACCCATGCCCGTTTCGTCGGTAACATTTTTTTTTTTTCTGAAAAATAAATACTCGTTACTTGTTTGCAAGTTTGCTAAACACCTAAAAAATCGCAAATACAGCATCATCATTCAGGGTGTACACGAAATTTTCATCTCCAGCTACCAGGTATTTGTCGTAAGTTCCGGACCAATATTCTCAAATATTATCAATGCTATCTAAAATCCTCTGAATAAACCAACCAACCCGAAGCACGTATGTCTCTTGATAGAACGTTGAAAGACTAGAGAGTGGCCTTTTTTGCCGGATTCGATGCATAGGTGAAATGAAAAACATTTTAGCTAGACTTGTTGAAAGAAAACTCTTGGAATTTCGCAGAATTAGAGATTTTATGAGTACTTTTGAAAAAAACTTGGACGCTTTGAATAAAAATTCAGGATATTTCTGGGACATCAAGGCTGTAAAAAAATTCATGGCCAATTCGATCTTTGCCAGAATTTCCAGATCGTGTGAAGATTATGATGATCGAGGATTTATCGAAGCTAGTCGTCGACGTTTCTCAGAGGTTGGTTATGGCAGATGCTTTACAGGAGATGCTGTCTCTTGATCCAGTGGAGATAATGTACGATTGAGGACTATAGTCGGTCTCTTCGTCATCGCTCTCACTTTTGCATTCTTCTTTTTTTATAAATCTCTTGGGATCTCCGAAGGTCCTCTGTCGAGGCTCAGAATTATCATCTGTACAGAATAAAAATAAGATTGATTTCAATTCCTTTATAGCTTATACACTGCAGGTACAGTACATGCTGAAATATACACTCATCCGCTATCTGCAAGCACCGTTACTGCGATCGTCCTCAAAAAATTTTCCAGCCACGCTCTTGCCTTTGCTGTGATTATTCGACGAAACTTTATCGGCGTTACAGCTGTTACTTGACGTCTGATCCTTCCCTGTCGGTGCGACTGCCTTCCCCGACACCTTCTGTGTTATCTGTCAAACAAGTAGATTTACAGTTTCAGAATAAACAAATGAAGTTGAATCGAACCCAACACATGGAATTATCGAGGAGGTTGAATCGGATCTTTGGATAAATGGGATAAACGTTCATTTTCAATCACGAAAAATTGAATCAAAGACATGAATACTGAGCGACCAAATCCAACAAAAGGTCTCTCTATCCTCTTCTGACCTAACCGAAACCTCGTGATTCAATACATGAGATACGTATAGCAAGCAACGCCTCTGGATAGTGATTTTGCATTTCCAGACTACTCTCACAGCTTCGTTAGAAAACATAACAACAGAATATTACCTCACCTGAATGTTTCTGAACTTTTCCATTTCAATCATTGTGTAAATGCATAACAGTGGGACCTCGACTCCTGCAGCCGTATGTTGTACTAAGCAATAGGGTTTGTTGACTTCACAGTAGATGTAGTCGACCACATCTCATTACAAATTGAATACGTCCACGAGACGTTTTCGAGATATCCTGTAAACGCCGGCAGCACGACAGGCAAAGGCGTCCGCTGGCAGAGCACGTGACTGAACAGATCCAACCTAACCCGACGATCACAGAAAGCGCGGCTGTCTCTCCGAGCAATACCACGTGACACCACAAACGAGCGCCTGTCGGTGTGGCGCGCCTGCTAGTGTGCGTGCGAGCGTGTCACCTCGGCGCTGCGATTCCTGCACTCGTTGATATTTCAAATGTTTTAGAATCAGATCGCCTTGTCGCAAGGATTGCGGAGCCGAGGGGCCCCGTACGCACACAAGCAGACGCGTCACACCGGCAGGCACTCGTTCATAGGTCGTGCCTCATTGGCTATTATTCGATTAATTTTCACAAAAAATCCATGCATTTTGCCACAAATCTGCAAAGGAAATTTAGATTACATTTTTGACCGAGATCAACCCGGTAAAATGCTCGTCTCGAGTTCTGTTACATCTGTCATCATATATATTGCACTATATGTTGCACTGTCTTGTCATCTGACACCCTGTATATATATATTGAATCGGGCGAGCTTCTGCGATCTATCCGCAGCGAATACAAATGTATGATAATCAAAATTTTCTGATTAGGAATTAGAAATAGAATAATAAGATGCTTGTTTTGTAAAGTTTTCTGATTGCATCTATTTTCATAAGTTTGTCTACAAATTTGACATATCCTGTTTTGGAGGTGGGCTCAAAAAAATCCAAAAATGACCTCAATGACAGCCACCCTGTGCCACTTATGGAGCATTCTCCGTTAGAATGTACGGGAATACTAATTCGAATTTTCGATTTGATCTAGATTTGCATGGGTGATTACACCCAATGAGAGGAGCTTTCACGATATTTTTTAGATTTTTTTTGTTTATCTGTTCTTGAGATATGAATTTTTGTATTTTTTCGTTTTCGAATATTCATAACTTCTTGAAAAATTGACCAAATGAGTTTTTTTTTTTTTGTTCTGGAACATTTTTGTTTACTATAATTGAGGGAAAAAAAATATACTTGATACAAAAAACGTGATTTTTGTCAATTGCGGTATGATTTTTTCATTCAAAGCTCAAACTTCGCGATTTCCAGAGGTTGGACATTTTTTTGTTTTTTCTTTTTTTTCAATTATTATAAAATACATTGTTTTTCCTACAAATCATGCCGTCGGATTTATCGTGGGTTCCCATCTCATTCTATTTCGTTTTTCTGATTCAAATTATTCTTGTGTAAATTTAATCTTACTAAATTTCTAAAAAGATTCAAAAAAAAATCTCGTTAATTCTGGAAGCCTATGGCTTTACTTTGAATATAAAAATATGAAATTATTGGAATTTATGTATAGTCATCAAATATGATATCGGTACCAATAATTTCCTATTCTTATATTCCAAGTAAAGCCGCAGTCTTCCAGAATCAATGGAATTCTTAGTTTGAATATTCTTATAAGTTTAGTACGATTAAATTTACGCAAAAAGATTTTGATGCAGAAATAAAAAAATAGAATGAGATGTAACCCCACGATAAATCCGACGGCATAATTTTTCGGAAAAAACAATGTTTTTTATGAGAATTAAAAAAAAAAAAAAACGTTCCAACCTCTAGAAATCTTGAAGTTCGATCTTTGAATGAAAAGATCATACGGCAATTGATAATAATCACGTTTTTTGTATTATTTTTTTTTTAAGTATAGTTTAAAACAAAAATTTAAGAAAAAAAAACACCCGATCTGGTCCATTTCTCAAAAAGTTATGAAATTACGCAAAAAAATATTCCAATAATTGTTTCTCGAGAGCAAATAAACGAAAAAAATTAATAAAAAGTGAAAGCTCCTCTCATTAGGTGTAATCACCCATAAAAATATCAATGAAATCTAATATTCGAATTATTATTCCCACACGTTCTGTCGGGCAAGCGGGGGGTTCTCGCCCCGATATGCTACGTCTCTGGCCAAAATCGCTCAGCCCGAGGGGTTTACTACTTGTAAAATAACTGTCCCAAGTATTGCACTATTTCATACGCATATCATCTATTACATACGAATTGTACTGGTATTTCATGGATTACACAGGTATTACACTAGTACTGCATGTATTGCACAGTATTACATTTATTTCAAAGTTATTATACAGGTATTGCATCTGTTCCATGGAGGTATTACACAAGTATCGCGCAGTCTTCGGGTGTATCGCACAAGTATTACATATACTATTACATATATTACATAACTATTACTCAAGTATTTCAGACATCATTAATTATCTCGACCACTAAATTTTATGACAATAAGTATATATTATAATAAATTTCTTAAACATTAACGAACTTAAGGAACCTGATAAAGTGCTTAAATCACAGTATATTTTGACAAATTAGTATCATTGAATGTATGATGACGTCTTCTATCAATCTTTGGGTCACTTAGAATGAATTTTATCTGATCCTCTGTTACAAAACATATGTCCTCTACGTCTGGGAAAACAAATTTGCAGCTTGACGTATCCATAATTTTTCGCATGAACTTCACTTCATAATCTACCTCGCAGTCTTCATTTCTTGGATGGATATTCATGACAATTCCGGTATAGTATTTTTTTGATTTTTTTGTCAGAAATTCTTTTAATAGAAAATTTCCGATTTGTACGTCATATACTGAAAAACGCAATGTTATTATTTCATGAACGTTTTTATTATGTTGACAAGCATAATTAAAAAAAAAAGAATTCCTTTCGAGTAGCATTACCTTTGAGTGAAGTTGTGGGAATGATCTCATGGATTGATTTTAATATCAAATCCGAGTAGTATATGTGCTTATCGATTATTTGTGGTGAAGGTAAGGTTCGCATGTATCCAGCAATGCATTCATAATCGTGTGACTTCACATATATCGGACGGAGACTAGAGTTAATTAGCCTATACCACGTACATAGAACGCCTATGTTTTCATGACAGACATCAGCACTGAATCTCGAATATTCTTTCTGTTTGATTGTTTTTCCACTTAGATATATGAATCCAAGAACAAGTCCTATCCTGTAATCAGTTTCCGTCTCAGTTCTTGTTCTGAAGAGCATCCATTCGCCAACATGTATTTCTGGATTTTCTTCTACGTTTTGTAATGGAGTTCGTTTTTCCTGAGAAAAAAAACAGAATATTATAACAGAGAACAGAGAAGAACATGTATTTTACACCTCCGATAGTAATTGTTATGACAACATGTATTTTATAACAGAACCTACAACAATTACCGTAAGATCTAGGACCCGGGTAGTTTGGCATATTTTAGTATAGGTAAAATAATGCTATTTGCCATGTTTACTATTCGAGGTGTAAATTGTACAGTTTGCTCTACATTTCATTTCTTCCGTGCGAAAAGGGTAATTATATTCACTACGTAGAAAGCATAATCAAGCGTAATCAAGTACCTACCTTAGTAGATGTATTCGATAGTTCAATTTCTCTGACTCTCTGTAGTCTATCACTGCTCAAACGGTGCTTGTTTTTATTGAGGAGCCAACAAATTGAAGATTTTCGAACGATATATTCAGTTTGTGATGAATCTGTGACAACTGCAAACGGACTAGTGTCATTCAATTGAATGTTTTTGCCAGCATAATCCTTAAGATCTAAAGTTCCTGTTACAGTTTGTAGAGTATTCATGTCATGTTCAAGTCCTGCAGATATGACAGTCTCTTCCATTTCACATTCCGTTTCATCAGTGATTTCTTCAAGCAGTTCTTCGTTATCAGATTCTTCATCATCTATGTTTTCCTCAATCAATTTTGCGGAGATAGGCAAAGAACACAAGGTATTGTCGGAAAAGACTCTGAGATTTCCTAGATCCTCAATAGCTCTACATCTTGCATCTTCAACAGTTTTCTGTATTTCTCGATTAGAAGGTAATGAATACATGTTGACATTGGTTGCATTATTTTTTTCTCTAAATCGTGGAAATATAATGTTATCTGATTCTTCGATAATGATTTCATTTTGTATTTGTATACGTTTGAGGCGATGGATGATGTCCATCATAATGCAATTCACAATGGTTGAGTACGTAGATGACATGAACGAAGTAGTCGGAAAAAACTTTCACATGGTTGACTGCTATATAACGAGGGTAGGAAGAGTTCCGGCTGTTCCGAATCTCTCAAACGTATGATCACATCAATAAGCGCATGAGCATTTATTTCAATGCATGTGTAACAGTTGGTACTTATAAAATTTTTGCTTAACGTGTAACGGTCATTTGCCAAAATCCATGAACGCCATATCCTTAGACAAAATACGGCATACCAGATGCTAAATATTTTTTCTAACGGTTTTAAATCCGAATCCATGTAGGAAATTATGGTACAACGTAATATTTTCAAAAATTGACATGTGCCTTCACTTTCAGGTACTGTATCCTCAACTAATTCTCTCACCTTTTCCTGATAAATCTTTTAAACGGATGGAAAATTCATTTTATCTTTCGGGTTCAAGTCGGAATAGGTTAGCTGATGTTTATCTTTGGATTGTGACTGTATCAATAGTTTAAGATGGCTAACAGTCGCTACTTTATCTCCCATTGGCAGAACAGTCGAGTTTTTTATAAAACAATTCCGTAACTTTGTGCCTATGTGGACAGTATCCTGACACACAAAGTACTCGCTGAATTTACCATTGAACCATGTCCAATCTACCCTATTGTCTGATAAATCAGTATTTGAAATGCCTATCTGACTTTCAATTTTCATTGCTCTCAACAACCTCGGATCACCGTCCGAAGAAAATCCCAACACTTCTATGCCAAACCGTCGACATTCTTCGTGAATAAATTTGAATCTGCTAGTTACGTATTCTGCTGTAAATTTATTGTCAGTCCCAAAAATGCATAAACAAAATGCTGCCGCATTTTCTTGCAGAGGCTGTGCCATAATCGTGTATACCAAAGGGGCAGTTGGAATATTTTTCATATTTTCTTCCATGACTTTTGGTGACGTTGCCATGAACGATTTGCACTTAGGCATTCCATTTTTATTTATCGGTAACACTAAGCCAATCAAGTGATTCGTTTTTGGGTCATATTGAACAGTACTAGTGATACGTGTCGCATCCTCACTAATCCAAACGACAAGCGGAAGCTCTGACTTGTTTAAATAATCCTTCAATTCTTGCAAACGAAGTTCTCCTTCTATGATAACTGGTCCATTTTCTGATAAATACCGGCTAACAGACGACGGTGACGGTAAGGACAAATTTGCGCATAATGTTTCGTATGCTAACCTCCCACCAATCATAAAAATATAGGATGCAAACTTTTTGATTGTGCAATCATATCTATTTCCGTGTGACTCGGTCTGACTTCGTTTTTCAGAAACTTTCATTAATTTTTGTACTAATAAGTTACTTCTATTGTTAGCATTGAGATTGGGTGATTGGAGATTGTTTAGACAAGAATTTTTCGATTTTTTTGACGCCAATGCTTCGAGTAAATTTTGCACGCAATTCTTTAATTCTGCGTTATATTTTAATAGTAGTTCCATCTGGTTCAAGCTAGTGAAATAATGTGAAATTGTCTTTTCTGTCGTAATACTCTTCACTCTTTTTCGGTAGAGTTTGTCACTTCTAGTTCTTAGGTCTCTTTTCTTTGTATTATGACTATGATTTTTCTTCATATCTATATCTGCATCTATAGCCTTGTTGGTATTACTGGTGGATGGGTTTGTTGGAATTTTCTCGAAACAATGAACCCCTACATTGCTTCGAGATTGAATTCCCCCTGGAACTCGTCATTTTTAGTTGTAACGATGAGGGCTTGTGATCGGATATCTGTTTGGACATTCGGAGTTGTTTCGAGATCTTCATCGCTCTCAATTCGGTTTTTCGAACGTTTAATAGGTCTAATATTTGTTTCATCATTACAATCGTGCTCTCTAACACTATTGGCTTTTTCCTCGGCTTTTTCTAATTTAATATTAATTTTTTGGGGAGGTCTTATTCTTATGTCTTCGATAATTCTTGGCAACTTGTAGCACTTGCCTGAGGTTTCTTTGTTCAAATTATCGTTGGCATCAAAATTTGCATTGTCATTAGTGCCTTTTTCAAATATGTCTGATATGAGTGGCTGCACTTTTTTGCAACTAGCAGTCAAAACTGTGTTAGGGTTAACGGTAGTGAGCACGTTTGATGAATTCGTCTCTGTTTGACTCGTCTTCGAATCATTTTCGTTATCATTATTAATATTCTTGCATGAAGATAAATTTTCCTTAGTCTCCAGAGACTTCGAATTTAAATGTTTTTCCTTGACGTGTTTCATAAAATTTTGACAAACCCAACGAGTTTTTCGTGGGACTGATTGCCCATATTCAGCTTTATGCGCGGTGATAATAGTGGTACAAATACAGCACGAGACTTTCGCTGAATAGGTGAATTTTTCATCTTCTTCTTTCACAGATATTTTTACGTATCGGTTCTTGGGATTTTCAAGATAGGCTTTAAAGGTTATTTGACCGTTTGGTTGCTTGCAAAACCAATTTTTTATGAGTTTATATAATTGGTCTTCTTCATTCAGTATGTCTTGTGACGGAACTTCAGACTGTGGACGCGAAATTTTTGGTGGCACATGTTTTGTGGTTGCCTTTTTCGCTCTCGTACTAATTAATTCTTCATCAATATTTTGTTCGGCTGTTACAAAATGTCTTAAACCCTTGTCCGTAATGTACTGCTTAATTTCCATGAGACATAACTTATGTCCTGGAAGTATGCGGAAGCGATCGGGCTTGAGACAGTTAATACCAAAAAAATCTGATTTTGTATAATTTTCTCCAGCCAATAATTCCACCATATCGGTTTTTGCGAACCTCTCCATTTCCAGAAAGGATTCATTAGATATATTTTTCAAAGCAGCCGCTGAATCGAACCCTAAACAGCTAAGCAAATGCTTCAAATACAACGGAGGATCAATTCCTAATTCTGCTTTTATCACCCCCCAAAATTTCATTTTTTTCACGTTTTCAGCGATTGTGTACGCCATTACCTCTGCTTCTGTATTACTTGCGCCCGAGCTTGCGTCAGCCTCCATGCCTTTCAATTCTGTATTTCTTACTGCATCTTCCATACCCTTCGCCTCGGTGTTAATTGCTTCATCCCCCATGCTTGGTTTAGTTTCATGCTAAAAATTCATCTTACTTACCGCATTGCAATATTTTCCAGACTATACCATAATATTAATTTTTTGTCTATATTCAATTATACCGGCCATGTTCAGGAAATCAAATTTTTGGTTTATGAAATGTCGATTTTCACTACTTTTTAGTACGCAATATCCAACAACTCGAAGCTAATTAAGGGGGAAATCATATCCTATACGAGATAATTATGAGATTGCATATTCGTTTAGCAGGGAAATGAAACTTTTTTTTTTTTTTAAACGGCCGCGGGGGTGAAAAGTGTATAAATGGAAGGTTGCGATTCCATAAATACTTCCGTTGAAGCGTTGATAGTGACCGTCAACTGGGGTGAATGATGTTGGGCTAGTGAATTTCAGATAACAAAAAAATCCGCATTTAGGTTGGGTTTCAAAATCTTCAATATTTTAAGTTTAGTTTATTGTTGCTTTAGTTTTAGTTTATTTATTTTTGATTATGAAAAAGTTCAATTGTAATGTTTGATTAAGAATTACTCACGACAGAAATGTTTTTGAATAGCGGAATAATTAAAACGAGGTAATTAATTAAATAAACAAATGTTAGTTAACGGTCCATATTTTTTATATTTTCTATGTTTCATTCAAAATATACTTAGTACATAATTTCCTTACCGTTTCGTAATTGAAGTTTCGTAGCTCGAATCAGAAAAGGCTGTAATAAATTTGAAATCGACGGATGGATACCGTCAGACAATTTAGAGGTTATGTTATAATTCGGGTAAATATTGAAGAGCGCATGCGCAAACAGATGCGCGCGCAGGTATTGCATGACTATTACGTACTGTATTACACGAGTATTACATGATATTACAGAATAATTGCATTGCATTGCAGGACTATTGCATAGTATTACATGAATATGTCAGTGTATTGTATAGAATCACATGACTATCATGCAGCATTACAAGATTACATGATATTGCACCAACATGACACACGTTTGCGTGATCATTACATACCAACCTGTCCCAACTATTACATAAGTGGTAAACCCCTCGGCTCAGCCGCGTGGTTTACGCCGCGCACATATCGTAGGTGGCGCGCGTTACTTTAATGTTTGTTTTCTGCGTGACTGATCTTAGTGTGGAACTAAGCAACACTGTGTTGCGAAAACAAAGCTTTACTAGCACTCAACAAGTATCCACGAAAAATATATCAGATCAATCTCGCACTGTGTGTCAGAACTGGATATCTATATTATAGAGACTTCGATTGCAACGAACTTCGTGGATCGTTCGTTGTTTTGTTTATATACGTGTGCTATTCGGATTGTGTCTTTCTACTACAAAAATGGGACGAAAGTTGTTGCGTGTAAAACAACCTCGTCTGTTTGCAAAACGGAAGTCATCTAAGAAATGGACACAACGAATGTAAGTAGATATTTTGAACTTTTGCCTAGATTTAAGATTCATGATATTTCTCTAGCTAGCTTTTTCATTCTGTCGAATGCCCTCAATATTTTTTTCGGATATTATTTTTGCGATAGAAGTGCAGTTTGATAAATAGTTCGTTTTAGCAATACTTTTCTCTACAAAGCGATTCTGGGAAAATTTATTTTCCTTATAGGTAAGCCCGTTTTCTTTCTGAAACTTGCAATGCTTTCGGACGATCGCATATCTACCGACGATATAGCGGTAACAGTCATGTCGTTAGGTTATGAATAAACATGACTAAAAAGACAGTGTTTTTCGCAGTACTTTTCATCACGTCAGATATAAGCGTCGGTGTGTAATTACTCTAAATACTATCAAGTAAATACAATCAAATTTTTTTTTATTTGCATCTCTTTATAAAACGGTTTTTCATTTTTCATGAAATTTTTTTTTCATAGCAAGAAACGTTCGAGTCAAACGAAGTGTGTCAATTATTTATGCCCATTGTCTTCAAAAATTCGGTACATTGCATATTTTTTGAGATAGTCATTTTCTAGATCATACGGCGAATTTAGAATTATAGAGTCTTGAATACAGAATACAAAAACATTTTCTTCAATTTCGAAGTATCAACAAACAAAAATTTATACACATAAAATTGAAAGTCAATTTATTTCCGAGAGAAGAGAACGAACAAATTTAATGGAATATGGCGATTTTCCATTCCGATCATTAGAATGTAAAGTTCTCTGAATTTCATATTTTTCCATCGAGCCGTTTCCGAGGCCATCGCGCGAGTTTGATGGACAGACCGACAGACAGACCGACATGTGTCTGAAAACCTATTTGTTTCGGGCGAAAAGATCGAGATTCGTTGAAATTAGCAGAAGTCACTCTTTGGCCGAAACCAATACTTTTCTTATATCACCATAGGTGATGAAAAGTTGTGAATGAAAATAATAATAAAAAAAACCTTTCGAGTAGAGACCTAATCGCCTGCATCGCCTGCCTCTTTGGAAAGCAACTTTGCCCAGGATCGCTCTGTATATGCCGAAATTTTTATAAAAATTGACTTGTTTTCGATCTGTTTTGTACAGGTTTACATGTCGACTTTTTCGAGGGGGAAATAACTCAAACCCAGATTGACAAATCAAATTGTTAGTTTCAATCAATGCGCATCAATATTTTTAATCTAACTCAATCCGTGTACTTTGAATTTTGTTATAATTCAAATTAACTCACTGCAATTTGAATTAATATCGTTTAATTAGAAATAATTTGGCTTAATTCGAATTAATTCATTAATTATAAATAAATTCACAATATTTCACGTTAGTTAAACTTAATTCGCGATAATTCTGACTTCACCAACTCATGGTAAATCTAACTAATTTGCCAATTCTTTTGAAATTTAGAATGATTTGGTCCCGAACCCAGGTTAATTCCGATCAATTCCGATTAGCTGGAAAAATCTTTCGTTAGTTTCGCATAACCTAAATCAATTCGATCCAATTTTCTTTATTTTTATTTGATTTTATTTCATTCTTCTCAATTCGAATTACTTCATGTCGATTCAAAATAATTCATTTCATTCGCATTAATTTCAATTAATTCGTATTGATTCGCGGACCATTGGCACGTCAATTTAACGAGTTATTTGCTCCTTGAGCTTCTCATATCCTCATTCTGTAATTCGTAGAAATTTAGTCCTAATGTAATGACATTTGCAAGCATAATCCTGCTCATGTACATAATTGTGGACATAAAAGTTTTATTGCCTTACTACACTTGCTTCGTCAGACTGATAAGGATATATATATGTTATCGATGTAACTAGTGGTCAGAAAGGACAAGCGGCATTCGCCGCGCAGCAAGAGCAAACGGCGGAGGGTACTATACAGGTCGAATCAAACCCTCCGTTTGGCGAAGGGGTCCAAGATGAGTTAAATTCAGATCAATCTGAAAACAGATCTACCGATTGCAAGCGCGCAGAAGACCAAGCAATCGAAGGTCGTTACATTGTCAACGTAGCTTACATGCTACAGCAGATCCATGAAAAGTCCGATAATCATGATCCGCTGTCAATTTGCACGTTTCGTGACCTCAAAGAAACTAAATCGTGCCGCCATGGTTTGCAAACGCAAATCTTCTTCCAGTGCCAGGTGTGCAATTTCGAGGACAGTATTTGGACCGATCGCAAGGACGGAGAAACGATGGATATAAATCGGAGTGCTGTCGCGGGGACGATCGCCACGGGAATAGGATTCGCACAGATGGAACAACTCTTCGCCTCCATGAATATTCCCTGCATGTCTAACAAGACATATATTAAATACGACATGGAGATGACTGCAGCATTTGAGAAGGCGGCTATGACTGAAATGCTGCAAGCCGGCGAGATTGCTAAGAAACTAGCACTTGCAAGAGGAGATTTCATCATACACGACGGCATGAAAATTCCGTTTATCACCGTTGTAGCCGATTGTGGTTGGATGAAACGGTCATACAAAACAGGAAAGTACGATTCCCTGTCTGGTGTTGGTGCGATCGTCGACCATCATACCAATAAAGTGATCTTTATTGGAGTCCGCAATAAATTTTGCTGCATTTGTGAACGTGCTGCACGGCAAGACGTTACACCCAAAGATCACGTCTGTTTCAAAAATTGGGGCCGTGATCAAGCATCTATAGGGATGGAAAGCGACGCGTTATTGGAAGGTTTCAAGACGAGCATTGAAACTCACGGACTGATTTACAAAACCTTAATAGCAGACGGTGATAGTAATGTTTACAAATCAATTGTAGACAACGACCCGTATTCAAAGTACGGTATACGCGTTGAAAAAAAAGAATGCGTCAACCACTTGCTGCGCAACTTGGCACGAAAAATCAGAGACGTAGCCAAGACGAAAGGGCGCGACATTTCCAGGCAGAAAAAATTAGTAAACGGCAGCGTACTGAAATTCAGGAATGCAATTGAAGCGGCCATATCGCATCGTCAGATGCACATACAAGACGATGCCGCAGGTATTACCAAGGTTGAGCTCCTGAAAAACGACGTCCTAAACTCACCGTACCACGTTTTCGGTGACCATAGAAAATGTCACGAACTGAATAGTTTTTGTCATGAAAAGACTACTGAAGAAGGAATAAACGTCGTCAGGGACATAAAAAACGCAAGACTTCTTCAGCAGATGGAAGAAGCAGTGATATATTTAAGCTTACACGCCGATAGCTTATTGTATCACGCGACTAATAATGTCGCAGAATCGTTTAATGCCTTAGTGTGCAAATCGATTGGTGGCAAAAGGATCAACTTCGGCCAGAGGGGATCTTTTCAAGCAAGATGTGCGGGCGCTGTTGTGCAGCACAATACCCAGAACATCTTGACGAAGCTACACGCAAGCGACGGTAAACAGCCACCAAGCAATACAACTGCTTTGGAGGCCCGGCGCCAGCGTAAGGTACGCTACAATGCGCTGGTGAAGAAATCGCAAAAAGAATCGAGGGACCGGTTTTGTGATAGAAACAACGTTCACAGAGGACTAGATAACAACTATGGTCCAAATGCAGCGAAGCCTGATTTACCCGATTACGTATATGATGATCTCGCGGACCTACATCAGAGCCGGCTGCTGGAGTTTCAAACGGATCGTGTCGAGATTGAAATTAACACGAGAGGGCAGGCCGACAATGCACTGTGGCAAACTATGCGAAGAAAGCTGTTGACTGCTTCAAACTTCGGTAGAGTCTGTCGAATGAAGGACACTACATCGTGTTCTGCTACAGTGCAGTCCATACTGTACCCATCTGTAAAGAGTACACCAGGTATGGTATGGGGTCGGTCAAACGAAGCCAAAGCCATCGAAGCACTACAGAATAAATTAGCAGAAGAAGGAAATCCTGTGACTGTCAAGTCATGTGGATTGTTTATTGATCCGAATCTCGAATTTTTGGGAGCAAGTCCGGATGATATAATCGACGATACCACCATCGTAGAAGTGAAATGTCCTAGATCTTCACAAGACTACCACCCAGAAGATGCGATTCAACAACGCGTCACAGAAATACCCAAGTACTTCGACAAGAATGATCCATCAAAGATGAACACGGCTCATCATTATTATTACCAGGTACAGGGACAGTTGCATGTAACGCGCGCCGATACATGCTACTTCGCAGTATGGTCACCATTGGGCCTGAAGTACGTCAAAGTATCACGAGATGATGAATTCTGGAGTACCCGAATGGAACCCTATTTAACTAGATTTTACAAAGAGTGCTTGCTGCCTGAAATAATCGATAGCCGTTACGTTCGTAAGATGCCTATCCGGGAGCCAAAATATGTTCTCGAGGCAAGACAATCGAAGAGCCGGGCTGTCGAAACATCCACAACTGGAAGACTCGTACAGCGCAGAAGAGCGATTACGACACCTGGTTCCGATATAATACCAGCAGAAGAGGGCGATGAGAGTTCACTTTCTCAAGCGCAAAGTACAAACAGCGAAAGCGAATTTGAAAGAATTGAAACTCGTCAGCCAACAAAAATCGCACCGTTGAAGCTGACTAGGAAAAATCCGGACGATCCAAATTCTTGGAGCCTAACATCGGAGGAGGAACAGGCAAGTGTTTCAGAGAAGGAATTGAGAGTACTCCCTCTGAAACTAGTGAAACGTACTTCCGAAGATGGAGTGTCTTGGGTTGTATCATCCTCAGATGAACAAGACGATACATGCAAAAATAAGCCACGAATTCCACCGCTAAAGTTACTGAAACGCAGTTCTGCGCATGGAAGTTATTGGATCACATCGTCTTCAGACGAGCAAGAGTCTGCACATCGGAACCAACAAGAGTGTAGCAGCGTAGCCGTCGCGCCGACACCGCGACCGCCAACCCCAACTGAAGCGGTAAAGGAACGCGACGGTGGAATTCCATGGGTTATTGTATCGGATGATCGTGTAACAAGCCCGACTCAAACAGAAATTGACATTCTAGAATCGGTAAATAAGAATGTGAACATCGACGATGTTAAAAAAGACGTATCAACACAAAATTCTTTGCTGAATGATACGTCTATCGACCAATTTCTATCAGTTGTCAAGAAGACATCCCAGATTGACACAGCAACTTCACTTTGGCTAACACATCCACGGTTCATCAAGCCTTCGTGGAGGTCGCAAGATATTCACATCATCGGAGGCAATGCATTCAGGCATTGGAGATGTTTGCATTTTGACGGAACCCAGCTGTTTGTATATGACAGCCTGGGCTGTGAAAGCTATCAATCATTGGAAGTAGAAGTGAAGAGATTCATTTCTTTACGCTACCCAAATTTGAAACGTGAAGATGTCGTTTTTCCAGCAGTCCAGAGACAGCCCGACAATTTCAGCTGTGGAGTATTCGCAGCAGCTTTTGCTACAACGGTAGCTTTGGGAGGAAACCCATCACATGCTATATACTCCATGGACGTGATGAAATTGCGAAATCATCTGATAAAAATAATACAGAACAAAAAATTATCAGCCTTTCCGAACGCGTAGTTCACAGGACATCGATGTAGTCTACGAACTTGAAAGGTTTCCGATAATTGTGCGAATAATTTGCTCGCATACAATATTTGTTTCATTACTTGGATCAAAGAGTAAAGCAGTTCGCAGCTCTTCGGAGCGGATCGAACGACGCGTCACAGTTCGCAGCTCTTCGGAGCGGATCGAACGACGCGTCACAGTTCGCAGCTCTTCGGAGCGGATCGAACGACGCGTCACAGTTCGCAGCTCTTCGGAGCGGATCGAACAAGTGACAGTTCGCAGCTCTTCGGAGCGGATCGAACGACGCGTCACAGTTCGCAGCTCTTCGGAGCGGATCGAACAAGTGACAGTTCGCAGCTCTTCGGAGCGGATCGAACGACGCGTCACAGTTCGCAGCTCTTCGGAGCGGATCGAACAAGTGACAGTTCGCAGCTCTTCGAAGCGGATCGAACGACGCGTCACAGTTCGCAGCTCTTCGGAGCGGATCGAACAAGTGACAGTTCGCAGCTCTTCGGAGCGGATCGAACGACGCGTCACAGTTCGCAGCTCTTCGGAGCGGATCGAACAAGCGACAGTTCGCAGCTCTTCGGAGCGGATCGAACGACGCGTCACAGTTCGCAGCTCTTCGGAGCGGATCGAACAAGCGACAGTTCGCAGCTCTTCGGAGCGGATCGAACGACGCGTCACAGTTCGCAGCTCTTCGGAGCGGATCGAACAAGTGACAGTTCGCAGCTCTTCGGAGCGGATCGAACGACGCGTCACAGTTCGCAGCTCTTCGGAGCGGATCGAACAACAAGTCGGTTTCGCATCTCCTCGCCGAGATGACCGAAATGTTCGACACGAACGAAATCTTATGGGAGACAGTGTCAATTAGCCTCCTCGCGGCGTTTCCTGGAAATACTCGTGATTACACGAGTAGCTAATAATTGACGTTAACAAATTGTGAAAACACGTGTTCTTTTTTTTTTTTTTTTTTTTAACAACTTTAGGAGCATGAAAATTCTAAATAAAAAAAATTTTCTTGTTTGTCATTCGATCACTTATACCCTTTCAGTTGTTGCTCTCAAGTTTATAAGAAGTCAACACCTTTTTATTTTATTTTTAAAAACATTTTTTCGTTTCATATTACATCTACTGTTCATTACAAGTGATTTATCGCTTTGATGAAAAATTAGTAATATACTGCTGGCAATATTGCTACGCATCTTCATTGCTTGGATCAAATATTCATTCATTTGTCAGGTAAAGGAGTACAAGAAAATGAAATAAAATAAGACCACAAGTCGACGGAATTAGCATTACTAATCACGGGGCTCATGATCGATCCCCTGTTGCCCTTGCAATACACGCATCCATTTTTGAGAATCGATAATTGGAGATAACATAACTTACATAACTTACCGATATCAAAGATGTTTGTGACAAACTCTGTTTCCAACTTCTATATTTGTCTTATTCAGTTATCAGTAAAATATCTGAAATTGCTATTGTTTCAATTGACATATGATAATTCTAGGCAATGTTCAAAGTTGAAATTGCGAAGATTATCACTGTACACTTGAATAATCACCATTTTAATTCGATAAACGATTCTGAATGTTTTTGGTTCAGACTCGGCCATTAGAAAACCAAGTGACAGGTAAAGAGGTACAAAATTGCGGGTTAAGATTGAAAAATCAAAAATGAAGTCTCAGATAGAATTAATCTACCATGCACATAAATTGTTATTTTGTAATCTGTATAGCCGTATCCTCGGTATAGATTTACCAGATTTTTCCATGTTATTATCTGCCGTGAGCGTGAGGCCTGCTATTCATTACTTTTTACAACTATTTTACCATAACGTTTCAATATGTTTCACAGTGGGAAGCTTACCTGCATGAAGCTCTTGATACAATTATTATATTTTCCATATAAAAGAGTGTAACTTCTTCTAATGATTGTTCGTAATAATAAAGATGACAGAAAAAGTATGTATACCTCGGCTCATATATAATCGTCGAACCCACAGTGACCGGGTTTTTTTTATGCATGGATTTCATGTAAAATTGTCTCAGCTTTTCAAAACAAAAATAAAAAATCAAAAAAAATTTGGGGAACGCTGCCATTTTTCACTGTTTGACTTTCAAACTCATGATTCATAGTCAAAATTCAAATTTAAAATTTTGAAAATTTTTTTTTTGAAAAATTCAGAAAATTTCCGATGCAAAATGGTGATATCGCTGTACCATATATTTTTTCAGCGAGATGAAAACCCTAAAAACAAAAGAAATGACGAAAACGCAAAAATAGGCGTTTCTCCGTTATTTACGTAGCAAACGGTCTCAAACTTACACAGTTCATTCATTTTGATGTGTTCAACGAAATATGAAAAAAAAAATTTGAAATCGAAATTTTGAGGCCCAAAACCCGTGACACCATTTGTGGAATGTCTCATATACATATATATTAGGGTGTGCCAGTTTGACTTCTTTTTTTTTTATTTTCATGGTGCTACTTTTCAAGTCAATAGGTCTTATCAAGAAGAAGGATTTTCCCGCACAGTACAATTTGTCTTCATCAAGATTAAGTTGTTCCGAAACTTTGTTTGGTTTTCTGTTGATTTAACACACAAAAAAATCTATTTTCAAGTCAATTCACATAGTTTTTAGTTAATCAATATATTTCAAGTCGTTCAACACCATTGAAATCTTGGACCCTTAGTCAAGAAACCTAGATTTGAATAACAGTGTTAGGAGCTTCTGTTTTGTTCGTACGAAAAGAAAAGAAAGAAAAGAAAATTTTGACCTGTAAACAATTTTTGAAATTCTATATCCGAATAAAAATTAATAATATTAATAAATTAAAACTGTGAAAATAATAAAAGCTGATATTTACTCTGAAACTAAAAAACTGAAATAAAGTTTCGGAACCACTTACTCTTGACAGACGAAATTTTTCGAGCGGGAAATCTCCCTGTGTTAACAAGAACTATCCGTTCGAAACGTAGCCAGAAATTTGTTTTTTTGTGACACACCCTAATATACATACCTCATGATATCTTTTTGATGTGCACGGTAGATATATTTTGGACAACGTTATAAGTTTTTGAGAAAACTTCGACATGAGACATATTACGAATTTTGAAAAATTCGTTTCGGCGGTAAGAAGTTATAGCATAAATTAGGATCAACAGCTGAAATCGTAAATATTCTGATTCATAAAGCAGTCGGTATGTCCGAATAGGTAACATAAATGAAAGAGAAATAAAATGTACATTTTAGTTATGTTTTATTTTATTTTAGATTAAAATAATATTTACTCCCTCCCGCGCCCGCACCACCCCTGCCGCCCTTCCTGCCTTTACCCTTTCCACGACTCCCCTTCCCACCTCCACCCTTCCCGCCGCCTTCTTTTCCGCCACCTTCTTTCTCGCCGCCTTCTGTTCCGCCGCCCTGCTTCTCTCCCTTACTCTTTTCGCCACCTTCCTTCTCTTTCTCGCCCCGGCTACTGCCAGACGAGGCGGACCATGTCGCCGGTTCGACCACCTGTACCTAGAATAGATATATATAGTTTTCAACCATAGTTTAAATACAACAATAGTAGCAAATTTTTAACAAAATAACCAACGAACAACGAAATATCTCTCGAAAAACCCATTTTTTTTTTAACGAGAAATATGCCTTTTGTGATAGAGCGCGATTTTTCATAAATATTTTTGAATGATCATACATAAGATGATGGTTCTACAACAAGAAATTGAAATCTTCACATTGACAGTAAAATCTAGCAGCCGATACACCTATCTAAATGAAGGTTTGTGAATGATACTCCATTTTTCCAAACATTGTTACTGTCGAAAGTAATGATTCTTCAGAGTGTACAGTGCTTTGGTGCAACTTAAAATCTTTCTCTCAAATAAAAAAAAAAATTTACGAACTTTATGACATGCAATCCGACAGAGTTTTACAGGGCTCATTCGATGGTCAAAATACGAGCTCGATCGAATGGTTCTCGCGCAGAGTTTCTTATCGTGTAAAGGAGAATACGATCGGACTCGGATTCGCGCCGGGGAATGCACCCTTCTAACGTTTTGTTGGATTGATTCACTGCCGTGCATGTGATAATAAATTTGGTTCTAAAGTCATTTTGTAATACTCACATTTCGTTGTGGGCTTCGCGTTCCCGTGACACGGTCCGCCCCTCTCGCCTACTCCTCTTAGGTGTAGTCTAGTGGATAAGATGTTAGGATAACATAAATCTTTGAAATCGTAACACTTCGTAAACGTGTGCAATAATCATATACTACTAAAATCATGACAGAGGGCAGCTCTATTCGCGGACAAAAATATACCAATTGTAATTGACGAGACTGGAATTATCAATAGGTACAAAAAAAAATCACAAAATCACAAATCAAAAAAGAATCAGCAGTCACATCTTCAATGACTCTAATGATATATTGACTATGAAAGTGACGTAGTTAGATCGAATCGACAACGACTAAGGATGATAACATCAAGATTTCAGAATATTTTATACAAAAAACAAGATACAGAAAATATATTACGTATTTACCTGACTCCTCCCTCCGTCGTTACTCTCAGCTCTTTCGTGCCTGCCTCTCTCCCGTTTGTCCATCTCTTGCTCTTTCTTATCCCGCTTGTCCATCTCCTGCTCTTTTTCCTCCCGCTTGTCCATCTCCTGCTCTTCCGTTTCCCGCTTCTTTTTGTCTAGCTCTTCTCTATCCCGCTTACCTTGTTCCAGTTTTTGGTCTAATGCCCGTGCCCATTTCTCTCGCTTTACTCTCTCCTGCTCCTCTTTTTCCAATTCCTCAAACTCCTTCTCTTTTTCTATCTTCTCCGCCTCCTGTTTATCTTTTTCTACCTTTTCTTTCTCCTTTCTCACCCTTTCTCTCTCGTTCTCTAACTCCATCCTGACCAGCAGGATCGCCGCCAACTCCTCCTCGGCCTGCTGCCGGGCTTTTTTCAGCAGAGCCAGCTCCTCGGCGATTTCAGCTGCCATTCTCTAATTGAGACGAAAATAATACAGCGAATAATTATGTTATCGACTAGAACATAGATAGATGGATGAATTAGATAGATTTTGGATAGATCGTCTATTACGATGTCTGTAGCAATGTTAGACATCAGCATATGAACAATCAAATCAACATTACACATAGTATAAAGTATAGAAAGGAACAGACGTAATAGATGCACAATCGTATACAGGATAAGGGGAAAGGTAATTATGGTGGCCCAAATTTGACTTTAATTTTTATTTCTCGCGGTGCATCCCAAAACATTCGGAGAAATAACGAATAAGAAATCCCCTTGAATCAGGAAATACTTCAAAAAATATTTAGAGGTCGCTACCGAAATCTAATTTATTCAATTATTACGTATTCTTCCACCGTGTAAATTATTCTCATTATGTAACTTAATAATCTTAACTAGATGCCGGAAAAAATGATGCATATTATTGAGAAGAACATATCAGCACAGCCGGCGCGAAATCAACCCTAAAATGTAAAGATTGCTACTAGACGGTGAAATGATTTTTTGAATTTTTGAATAGAAATTATCGTTACAAACTTTGCTTACGGGTAATGCTTGAAATCTTAGTATACGTGACATTCGAGGGATTCTAATATACACACACACACATACACACACGTATGTATATTCCGTCAATCCATTATAATCCATCGATATCACGTAAAATAAGATTTTACGCCTTTCAAATATCCGGAAGTAGAGTTTATAATGATAATTTGTATTGAAAAATTGAAAAAATTATTTCACCGTCCGATAGCAATCTTTTTTGTTTGATCTCGTGCCGGCTGTGCCGATATGTTCTTTTCGATAATATGGATCATTTTGTCCGGCGTCTAGTTGAGATTATAGTCACATAATGAGAATAATGTATACAGTCGCAAAAGAGCCAATAATTGAATAAATTAAATTTTAATGCCGGTAGCGACCTCTAAATATTCTACGACGTATTTCCGGATTAAAGAGGATTTTTTATTCATTATATTTAATAATATTTTGAGGTGCCTCGCCGAAAAAAAAAAAATAAATGTCAAATTTGGACCACCCTAGAAAAAGTGGATTCGAAAAGTATGTCAAGCGAGCATGAGACCAGAAATTTTCTACTTACCGCAACGGAGTTTCCAGAACAACTGTTGTGCTTTTCACTGGATGCGGGCCACTTGATTTGGTTCGACACAGTAGTTAGCGTCTACGCTATTGCGTTTCACTTCCACCGTTCCGTGCTCACGCTGCTTGGCGTCTGCTATGCATAGCGTCTGCTATGGGTGGCAATAGCGTAGACGCCAACTACTGTGTCGAACCAAATCGAGTTGCCCGCATCCAGTGAAAAGCACGGTATATTCAACCGCAACAAAGTGTTGTCACCGCGCCGCGCGGCGGAGGGCATGGGCGAGCAGAAAACAGTGACCCGGCGATTTGTTGCCTGGGACTGTCGAAAACGCGCGTGGAATATGGACGTTTTTACCCAAGCAAAATGCATGTACATATGCATGTTCTTACAATAATAATCAGACGGAATAATAATGGACAAAGGAGATTGTCATACTGAAAGATCGAACTTCAAGATTTCTAGAGGTTGGAACGTTTTTTTTTTTTTTTAATTCTCATAAAAAACATTGTTTTTTTCGAAAAATTATGCCGTCGGATTTATCGTGGGGTCACATCTCATTCTATTTTTTTATTTCTGCATCAAAATCTTTTTGCGTAAATTTAATCGTACTAAACTTATAAGAATATTCAAACTAAGAATTCCATTGATTCTGGAAGACTGCGGCTTTACTTGGAATATAAGAATAGGAAATTATTGGTACCGATATCATATTTGATGACTATACATAAATTCCAATAATTTCATATTTTTATATTCAAAGTAAAGCCATAGGCTTCCAGAATTAACGAGATTTTTTTTTGAATCTTTTTAGAAATTTAGTAAGATTAAATTTACACAAGAATAATTTGAATCAGAAAAACGAAATAGAATGAGATGGGAACCCACGATAAATCCGACGGCATGATTTGTAGGAAAAACAATGTATTTTATAATAATTGAAAAAAAAGAAAAAACAAAAAAATGTCCAACCTCTGGAAATCGCGAAGTTTGAGCTTTGAATGAAAAAATCATACCGCAATTGACAAAAATCACGTTTTTTGTATCAAGTATATTTTTTTTCCCTCAATTATAGTAAACAAAAATGTTCCAGAACAAAAAAAAAAAAACTCATTTGGTCAATTTTTCAAGAAGTTATGAATATTCGAAAACGAAAAAATACAAAAATTCATATCTCAAGAACAGATAAACAAAAAAAATCTAAAAAATATCGTGAAAGCTCCTCTCATTGGGTGTAATCACCCATGCAAATCTAGATCAAATCGAAAATTCGAATTAGTATTCCCGTACATTCTAACGGAGAATGCTCCATAGGTGGCACAGGATGGCTGTCATTGAGGTCATTTTTGGATTTTTTTGAGCCCACCTCCAAAACAGGATATGTCAAATTTGTAGACAAACTTATGAAAATAGATGCAATCAGAAAACTTTACAAAACAAGCATCTTATTATTCTATTTCTAATTCCTAATCAGAAAATTTTGATTATCATACATTTGTATTCGCTGCGGATAGATCGCAGAAGCTCGCCCGATTCAATATATATATATACAGGGTATCAGATGACAAGACAGTGCAACATATAGTGCAATATATATGATGACAGATGTAACAGAACTCGAGACGAGCATTTTACCGGGTTGATCTCGGTCAAAAATGTAATCTAAATTTCCTTTGCAGATTTGTGGCAAAATGCATGGATTTTTTGTGAAAATTAATCGAATAATAGCCAATGAGGCACGACCTATGAACGAGTGCCTGCCGGTGTGACGCGTCTGCTTGTGTGCGTACGGGGCCCCTCGGCTCCGCAATCCTTGCGACAAGGCGATCTGATTCTAAAACATTTGAAATATCAACGAGTGCAGGAATCGCAGCGCCGAGGTGACACGCTCGCACGCACACTAGCAGGCGCGCCACACCGACAGGCGCTCGTTTGTGGTGTCACGTGGTATTGCTCGGAGAGACAGCCGCGCTTTCTGTGATCGTCGGGTTAGGTTGGATCTGTTCAGTCACGTGCTCTGCCAGCGGACGCCTTTGCCTGTCGTGCTGCCGGCGTTTACAGGATATCTCGAAAACGTCTCGTGGACGTATTCAATTTGTAATGAGATGTGGTCGACTACATCTACTGTGAAGTCAACAAACCCTATTGCTTAGTACAACATACGGCTGCAGGAGTCGAGGTCCCACTGTTATGCATTTACACAATGATTGAAATGGAAAAGTTCAGAAACATTCAGGTGAGGTAATATTCTGTTGTTATGTTTTCTAACGAAGCTGTGAGAGTAGTCTGGAAATGCAAAATCACTATCCAGAGGCGTTGCTTGCTATACGTATCTCATGTATTGAATCACGAGGTTTCGGTTAGGTCAGAAGAGGATAGAGAGACCTTTTGTTGGATTTGGTCGCTCAGTATTCATGTCTTTGATTCAATTTTTCGTGATTGAAAATAAACGTTTATCCCATTTATCCAAAGATCCGATTCAACCTCCTCGATAATTCCATGTGTTGGGTTCGATTCAACTTCATCTGTTTATTCTGAAACTGTAAATCTACTTGTTTGACAGATAACACAGAAGGTGTCGGGGAAGGCAGTCGCACCGACAGGGAAGGATCAGACGTCAAGTAACAGCTGTAACGCCGATAAAGTTTCGTCGAATAATCACAGCAAAGGCAAGAGCGTGGCTGGAAAATTTTTTGAGGACGATCGCAGTAACGGTGCTTGCAGATAGCGGATGAGTGTATATTTCAGCATGTACTGTATCTGCAGTGTATAAGCTATAAAGGAATTGAAATCAATCTTATTTTTATTCTGTACAGATGATAATTCTGAGCCTCGACAGAGGACCTTCGGAGATCCCAAGAGATTTATAAAAAAAGAAGAATGCAAAAGTGAGAGCGATGACGAAGAGACCGACTATAGTCCTCAATCGTACATTATCTCCACTGGATCAAGAGACAGCATCTCCTGTAAAGCATCTGCCGTAACCAACCTCTGAGAAACGTCGACGACTAGCTTCGATAAATCCTCGATCATCATAATCTTCACACGATCTGGAAATTCTGGCAAAGATCGAATTGGCCATGAATTTTTTTACAGCCTTGATGTCCCAGAAATATCCTGAATTTTTATTCAAAGCGTCCAAGTTTTTTTCAAAAGTACTCATAAAATCTCTAATTCTGCGAAATTCCAAGAGTTTTCTTTCAACAAGTCTAGCTAAAATGTTTTTCATTTCACCTATGCATCGAATCCGGCAAAAAAGGCCACTCTCTAGTCTTTCAACGTTCTATCAAGAGACATACGTGCTTCGGGTTGGTTGGTTTATTCAGAGGATTTTAGATAGCATTGATAATATTTGAGAATATTGGTCCGGAACTTACGACAAATACCTGGTAGCTGGAGATGAAAATTTCGTGTACACCCTGAATGATGATGCTGTATTTGCGATTTTTTAGGTGTTTAGCAAACTTGCAAACAAGTAACGAGTATTTATTTTTCAGAAAAAAAAAAAATGTTACCGACGAAACGGGCATGGGTAATTCATAGTTGAGAACAGTGTTGTGAAAATTTTAATCAAATTTTTTTCAATTACCCATTACTTTTGTAATGTTTAATTAGATTCTTATTCAATTACCGATTACATTTGTTATAATGCATAATTAAATTAGGTATTACACATTACCAAAGTAATGGGTGATAAAATAAATATTTGATTACGTGTTACCAAAATAATCATGTATATAGAAGGATTATAGCCTGAATATGGTTAGTTCTTATGTGTATTTTATTGTTCTGGTAACGTATAATTAACTTTTTATTGAATGGGTAGGTAATTTAATTTTTAATTTAATTACCCATTACTCTGGTAGTGTATATACTCATTATTTCAGTAACGTGTATTTAAATGGGTAATTTTAATGTAATTAGCAACTCGCAACACTGATTGAGAAGGAGAGCTGGTATTCGTAAGATTGTTTTTTGTTTTGCAATTATTCGAAACGAATCTATGTATAGATACGAATATTCTACTAACCACCGTCATATTATATGTATAGATCGTATATTTTATGTATTTCTATATAATTTTATATATAATGGATAATACGACTGATGTATGCCATGAAATTATATTATATGCGGTACAACTGTTCACATGTTATTTCGTATAATTGTATTAAAAATCCATGGAAAAATTGTAGAATAATGGAAATAAATCAACAAAATGCTCAATTATGAATCAATTGAATATTTTTACTTACCAAGACGTTGCAGAAATCATTGAAAAGTATTATATCGTGAATATACGTTTTTTTAGTCTTCAAATCATCTCTGACTGCAGGTCGAATCACGTGATACCAGGTGTACCAACGTAACAGCGGTGGTAGAAGGAGAAGCAGAAAACTCGCGCGCGGCGACATCTCACAGGCGTTCTGGGAACTAATATAATGGCTGCTTCCAGCCGTTGACATTTGCTAATTACCACAAATTCGTAGAATACTTCTTACGTCTTTATCGTTGTCGAAAACAAAGATATTTTTGGATGGTTGTGTTCGGAATTTCATACAGAATCGGGCTCAGGCAGCCGATTTTCCATTTTCGATGCATAGGCCTTGACATAAGTCGAAATAGGTGGCACGCCCACACTTTGCGATCGAAAAAAAAAAAAAAATTGATTATTTCGCTGAATTTATCATGATAGATCGAATTCATTCCTCGTCAAACATCGACTGCCCAAAGGGCAATCCGATTGGACCCTCCGTTTCGGAGATATTCGAAAGAATAGTTGATGTCGGTAAAAATCGCCTACAGCCCCGCCTTAATGTACTTGGCGCAAGGTTTTTGCACCTGAGGTGCTTTTGGGGGTTTTCATTACTTTTTGTACATATTTTGATTTACTTGACCGTTTCTGTGAGATGTTTTTTTCCTCGTGGTGTTATTATGTAACTGTTATGAGGTGTGTTGTGACCGATGACTGAACAATGAACTGTAATAAGAAGTCCCGACCCCCATCAGTGTTAGTTTTCATCGTATACCGTGAGGACGCGTGGATAGGCCGCAGTCCGCACAGCATATTAAAATGCAAATGCGTAACAGAAACGTATCAATATTGCATTTACCTTACGTTTTATTACATTCCAAATATAATATATCAAATACGTAATTAATACAATAGTTTTGAAATTGATGTCGAATGGTATATGCATAATACGTAGCTGAGCTTACATGAACTTATTTATTTCTCATTCACGTATCATATACATGTTCAAAGGAGATTCATGATATATACCTATATATATATATATATATATATATATATATATATATATATATATATATATATATATATATATATATATATATATATATATATATATATATATATATATATATATATATATATATGGCATCGTTCGCGGACACATTTTCAATGTGACGTTGACTTTGAGGACATTTGTATACATTGAGGTCCGACCTCAAAGTGATAGCGCCCTAACGTATGCTTTACGGACCGAGACCCATATATATGTAGCATATATTTCAAGGACCTTCGAGGAATATTATGTTTGACTAAGTTCCACGTTCTAACAATAAGATGGCGCCACCATGGTATGAATAAGACGAATTAATTAAACGATTGTTTACATCATATTTCGGTTCATTAAGGACAAGTACAGTGAATGAGGGTGAATAATTGAGTAAATAATCGTGTATTAAGTCGTTGATCGAGGTTAATATTAATTAATTGTGAATAAATTGCTTGAAATTACATCCATATATCTGAGGCATGGTTCCAGGACCGACACATTCAAAGCTCTTATAACATTGAAATTGATTAGCTATGAAAGTTTTGATGTGAGTAAGAGATTCATGATAAATCTGACCAAATAATAAATGAGAACGTGAAAATCGAAATTATCTATACGTATGTATGTACATGTATATCAAGCAGGCCTAACGTATACTCTGAGAACCACAGCCAAAATCGCGAATCAACTTACTTATACAAAACGTTTTTCGAATCAGATGACGACAGAAATGATCTTGACCCCTTCGAATATAGTATTTCGATGGACCAGAGCGCTGGCCTACGATCCAGCCTCAGAGATACCCTACTCGCAGCTCCAACGATGAGGCAGGATAGAGCTGGTTGCGTCCACGCGCATTACTTTCTTATGCCTCGAATGTTGTTTTTTTTTTTTGTTTTTACTGCATTGGATGGCATTGGGAGGGGTCAAGATCAATTCTATGGACATCTGATTCGCAAAACATTTTCCATAAACAAGTTGATTCGCGATTTTGGCTTCGGTCTTCAAAGTATACGTTAGGCCTGCGTAATACGCATGCACGTACAGATAAATACAATTCCCAGGTTGTTCGGTTTCTTATTCGATCCAATATAGTATATAGTCGACTTTGAATGTTTTCCTAATCGGTCGAGCCTTATGAGATCACCGGCCAACCAATGCATGAAAAAAAAAATAATAACTAGAATTTGAGGCACAAATTGTCATAAGGATCGATCGATTAGAAAAACATTCAGAATTAAGTATGTATATTGGATCGAATAAGAAACCGGACGACCCGGGAATCGTAATTATCTGTACGTGCATGTATATTACGCAGGCCTAACGTATACTTTGAAGACCAAAGCCAAAATCGCGAGTCAACTTGCTTATACAAAACGTTTTGCGAATCAGATGTCGACAGAATTGATCTTGACCCCTTCCAATATAGTATTTCGATGCACCAGCAAGTATACCCATCACATCACGCTGGCATACGATTGAGCCTCCTAAATACCCTGCTTCGCAGCTGTAACAGTGAGGCAGAATAGAACTGGTTGCATCTACGCGCATTACTTTTTTCGACTCAAATTCTCAATTCATTAACTTTACGCATTGGATGGCCACAGATGTCATAGAGATCGACTGATTAGGAAAACGTGAAAAACTAAGTACATATATAGCTATTGGGTCGAACAAGAAACCGGACGACCTGGGAATCGTAATTATCTCTACGTGCATGTATATTACGCTGGCCTAACGTATACTTTGAAGACCAAAGCCAAAGTCGCGAATCAACTTGTATATGGGTCATTCCATGTCAATTCAACGACATAGCGACGGTGACCCTCTTCGATTTTTTTGATTTTTTAATATGTTTTCATACATGTAAAAAGAAGTCTTCAGCTAAATTTTTAGCTCTTTATCTCCACCCACTCCGGAGTTATCGATTTTTGCTTAAAAACGTATATCTTTGACTATAATTATGATAATCTCACTTTATAGGAGTCATTTTTTTTCTTTTTCAACGCTCTGTCTGAAAAAAATTGAAAAACTGAAAAAAAAAATTTTTAATGCTTTTTCGGCCATTCTTAGTCATAAAATTAGTTTTTCGTTCAATGGGACACTTTTGATTTTTTTCAAACAAATTCACGAAATTCTACGTTAAAAGACGAAATTTTGGAGCCATAAATCAGAATGGACTTCAACTAACTTCTAGTACAAAAAATCAAAAAACAATTTTTTTTCCTGTAATTTTGATTTATTTTCCTCGTTTTTTATTTTTTTTTTTACTAGAAGTTATTCGAAGCCCATGTTAGTTTATAGCTCAAAAATTTTGTTTTTTAACGTAGAATTTTGTGAATTTCTTTGAAAAAAATCAAAAGTGTCCCATTCAACGAAAAACTAATTTTTTTACTAAAAATGGCCGAAAAACCAGTAAAATTTTTTTTTTTCAGTTTTTCAACTTTTTTTCAGAAAGAGCGTTGAAAAAGAAAAAAAATGACCCCTATAAAGTGAGATTATCATGATTATAGTCAAAGATATACATTTTTTAAGCAAAAATCGCTAACTCCGGAGTGGGTGGAGATAAAGAGCTAAAAATTTAGCTGAAGACTTCTTTTTACATGTATGAAAACATATTAAAAAATCAAAAAAATCGAAGAGGGTCACCGTCGCTATGTCGTTGAATTGACATGGAATGATCCATATATATACTTAACGTTTTGCGATTCAGATGTCGACACAAATGATCTTAACCCCTTCTAATACAGTAATCCGATGAACCAGCAAGTCTACCTATCATATCACGTAGGCATACGATTGAGCCTTCTAAATACCCTGCTTCGCAGCTGTAACAGTGAGGCAGAATAGAGCTGGTTGCATCCACGCGCATTACTTTTATGTGCCTCAAATTCTAATTATTTTTATTTTTTTTTTTTCATGCATTGGATGGCCGGAGATCTCATAGGGCTCGAACGATTAGGGAAATATTCAAAATTAACTATGTATATTGGATCGAATAAGGAACCGAACGACCCGAGAATCGTATTTATCTGTACGTGCATGTATATTACGCAGGCCTAACGTATACTTTGAAGACCGAAGCCAAAATCGCGAGTCAACTTGCTTATACAAAACGTTTTGCGAATCAGATGTCAACAGAAATGATCTTGATCCCTTCGAATACAGTATTTCGATGGACCAGCGCGCTGGCCTATATACGATCCAGCCTCAGAGATACCCTACCTCGCAGCTGTAACGATGAGGCAGAATAGAGCTGGTTAGATCCACCAGCATTACTTTCTTATGCATCGAATTCTGTATTTTTTTTTTTTTTTTACTGCATTGGATGGCCGGAGATCTCATACAGGGCTCGACCGATTAGGGAAATATTCAAAATTAACTATGTATAGTGGATCGAATAAGGAACCGAACGACCCGGGAATCGTATTTATCTGTACCTACGTGCATGTATATTACGCAGGCCTAACGTATACTTTGAAGACCGAAGCCAAAATCGCGAATTAACTTGTTTATACAAAACGTCGTGCGAATCAGATGTCGACAGAATTGATCTTGACCCCTTCCAATACAGTATTTCGATGCACCAGCAAGTCTACCCATCACATCACGCTGGCATACGATTGAGCCTCCTAAATACCCTGCTTCGCAGCTGTAACAGTGAGGCAGAATAGAACTGGTTGCATCTACGCGCATTACTTTTTTCGACTCAAATTCTCAATTCATTATCTTTACGCATTGGATGGCCACAGATGTCATAGAGATCGACTGATTAGGAAAACGTGAAAAACTAAGTACATATATAGCTTTTGGGTCGAACAAGGAACCGGACGACCTGGGAATCGTAATTATCTCTACGTGCATGTATATTACGCAGGCCTAACGTATACTTTGAAGACCAAAGTCAAAGTCGCGAATCAACTTGTATATATATACTAAACGTTTTGCGATTCAGATGTCGACACAAATGATCTTGACCCCTTCTAATACAGTATTCCGATGAACCAGCAAGTCTACCCATCATATCACGTAGGCATACGATTGAGCCTTCTAAATACCCTGCTTCGCAGCTGTAACAGTGAGGCAGAATAGAGCTGGTTGCATCCACGCGCATTACTTTTATGTGCCTCAAATTCTAATTATTTTTTTTTTTTTCATGCATTGGATGGCCGGAGATCTCATAGGGCTCGACCGATTAGGGAAATATTCAAAATTAACTATGTATATTGGATCGAATTAGGAACCGAACGACCCGAGAATCGTGTTTATCTGTACGTGCATGTATATTACGCAGGCCTAACGTATACTTTGAAGACCGAAGCCAAAATCGCGAATCAACTTGTATATATATACTAAACGTTTTGCGATTCAGATGTCGACACAAATGATCTTGACCCCTTCTAATACAGTATTCCGATGAACCAGCAAGTCTACCCATCATATCACGTAGGCATACGATTGAGCCTTCTAAATACCCTGCTTCGCAGCTGTAACAGTGAGGCAGAATAGAGCTGGTTGCATCCACGCGCATTACTTTTATGTGCCTCAAATTCTAATTATTTTTTTTTTTTTCATGCATTGGATGGCCGGAGATCTCATAGGGCTCGACCGATTAGGGAAATATTCAAAATTAACTATGTATATTGGATCGAATTAGGAACCGAACGACCCGAGAATCGTGTTTATCTGTACGTGCATGTATATTACGCAGGCCTAACGTATACTTTGAAGACCGAAGCCAAAATCGCGAATCAACTTGTATATATATACTAAACGTTTTGCGATTCAGATGTCGACACAAATGATCTTGACCCCTTCTAATACAGTATTCCGATGAACCAGCAAGTCTACCCATCATATCACGTAGGCATACGATTGAGCCTTCTAAATACCCTGCTTCGCAGCTGTAACAGTGAGGCAGAATAGAGCTGGTTGCATCCACGCGCATTACTTTTATGTGCCTCAAATTCTAATTATTTTTTTTTTTTTTTCATGCATTGGATGGCCGGAGATCTCATAGGGCTCGACCGATTAGGGAAATATTCAAAATTAACTATGTATATTGGATCGAATTAGGAACCGAACGACCCGAGAATCGTGTTTATCTGTACGTGCATGTATATTACGCAGGCCTAACGTATACTTTGAAGACCGAAGCCAAAATCGCGAATTAATTTGTTTATACAAAACGTTTTGCGAATCAGATGTCGACAGAATTGATCTTGACCCCTTCTAATATAGTATTCCTATGCACCAGCAAGTCTACCCATCATATCACGCCGGCATACGATTGAGCCTCTTAGGTACCCTGCTTCCCAGCTGTAACCTCTCATGTGAAAAATATATAAATTATAGGCTATAAAGAAATAATAGAAAAAATTCATATCCAAATATTTAAAAAATGTGTTTACAATATATCAATTATATATAATCAGTTTGGCCCGGTGTATATATACTGAAATTTATAAATGAAAAATATAAAATGTATATAACAAAATTATAAATTGATAAGATCAAAAATTATTCCTCATAAAAAAAATTATAAATTTTCATTTATACATATCTATATCCTCTAATATCTATAGTTGTGATTATAATCATTATCTATATTTTAGTTTATTTATTTTATATATCTCTATGTTTATATACTTTTTATATATGGGGCATTCCACGTCAACTCGACCTGGTTTTTACCCTTGACCTCTCGGATTGAGCCCGCGATTTTTTGTATGATTGTTCTCACTCTGAAAGGCACTCAGTTTTTTTTTCAGATTTTTTCAAATCGATTTGAATTTTCTACAATTTTTAAAAACGACCATATTGATCGACACATTTTAAAAATCTGAAAAAATTCTGAAAAATCGTGTGTCAGATATCAAAATTTTGAAGCTTAAAGCCGGAGTGGGGAGATTTTCCCTTCTTATTGTTTTCAAGCTTTTTCCGAAAAACAAACAATAAAAAAATTAGAAGCGGGAGTTATTTTACTATGGATGGTCGCTGAAACATTTTCATATGTTACACGGGATTCTTGAAAATTTTTCCAGATTTTTCCCAAGAGATTTTTTCGGAAAAATAAGAAAAAAAAAAATTTGCGGAACATCTGAAAAAATTTAAAAAAATCCGGTGTAACATATGAAAATGTTTCAGCGACCATCCGTAGTAAAATAACTCCCGTTTCTAATTTTTTATGGTTTTTTTGTTGGAAAAAGCTTGAAAACGGTAAGAAGGAAAAATCTCCCCACTCCGGCTCTAAGCTTAAAAATTTTGATACCTGACACACGATTTTTCAGAATTTTTTCAGATTTTTAAATTGTGTCGATCAATATGGTCGATTTCAAAAATTGTAGAAAATTCAAATCGATTTGAAAAAATCTAAAAAAAAAACTAAGTGCCTTTCAGAGTGAAAAAAATCATACAAAAAATCGCGGGCCCAATCCGAGAGGTCAAGGGTAAAAACCAGGTCGAGTTGACGTGGAATGCCCCATATAGATTCAATTTATAAATTTCAGTATACATATACCGGGCTAAACTGAATATATAAAATGTATATATTGCATACACGTTTTTTATACATTTGTATATAAATTTGCTTATGTCCAAATTTATAAATTTTTTGCGAGAGGGGTACGGTGAGGCAGAATAGAACTGGTTGCATCCACGCGCATTACTTTTTTTTTTTACTCAAATTCTCAATTCATTATTTTTACGCATTGGATGGCCACAGATGTCATAGAGATCAACCGATTAGGAAAACCTGAAAAACTAAGTAGCTATTGGGTTGAATAAGGAACCGGACGACCTAGAAACGGTAATTATCTCTACGTGCATGTATATTACGCAGGCCTAACATATACTTTGAAGACCAAAGCCAAAATCGTGAATCAACTTGTATATATATATACGAAACGTTTTGCGAATTAGTTTTCGACACAAATGATCTTGACACATTCTAATATAGTATTTTGATGAACCAGCAAGTCTACCCATCATATATATATATAACGCTGGCATATGATTGAGCCTCCTAAATACCCTGTTTCGCAGCCGTAACGGTGAAGCAGAATAGAGCTGGTTGCATCCACGCGCATCACTTTCTCGTGCCAAAAATTATAAATTTGATATTTTTATGCATTGGATGGCCACAGATGGCATGGGGATTGATCGATCAGGAAAACGTGCAAAACTATTCATTATTGCCCGCTTTTTCAATAAGCTTTTTCAATGAGCGTGCAATAATGAAATCATTATTGCTCCGACTCGTACTGCAAACTCCACACTCGGTCTAAAAAAGCCCACTTTACGCCCTTGGTACTCAATATACTATTATCGTTGTTTAAATAAGTTCGCGCAGCTCAATGTTAGATGATTTTCTTGAGCCCTCTTGATTTCACCTCGACGGATATATTTTTCCGATGATTTTTTTTCTTTGTTTTATTCCGAGAGATGCCTGACGCAACATTACACATCACACTAATAAACTTCAAATGGCTGAAAAAAATACAAAAAAAATCTGCCCACGATGAGACAGGGCTCAAAAATTTTGTTTTTACATGTACTTTTTTTGTGATTTTTTGAGAAAAAATTAAAAATGGGACTCAGTTCGAAAAATCGATTTTTTGAATTTTTGATAGAAAAAAAAAATTGGAAAATTATTTAAAAATATTCATAAAAAAGTAGACTTCAAGACGAGAAATTTGACCTGGTGAAGTTTTCCGATAGCGTTTTTTAATTAGAAGATATCGTTGATTGAATTGGGTTTCATCGATTTTTTCAAAAAATTGTCACTCCAGAACGGGATGGAAAAAAATTCTGAAAAAAAGATGGTAGTCTCTACCCATGTGGGTGAACAACATAAAAAATTTCGAGCCGAATCAAAAATGGTTAGGGTCGGAGGCTTGCCAAGTTGGGGTGGAATGCCCCATATATACTTATATACCAATTATACATATATTTCCGGTATCTAACGTTTAATTCGCGGACTTTCTCTGCCAACTATGGACACTTGTCGCATAGAACGAGGACTAGTCCTCATACTAGCCGTTATACACTCGAATGCATATATACTTATATACCAATTATACATATATTTCCGGTATCTAACGTTTCATTCGCGGACCTTCTCTACCGACTATGCGCACTTGTATAGAACGAGGACTCTGGTCCTCAAACTATCCGTTATATCCTCGAATATTTACATATACCAATCATATATATCCGGTATCTAACGTTTACTTCCGGGACCTTCTCTGCTAACGATCACTGTAAGAAAAAAAGTGCTAGAGAAAATTCACTCAAGTTTTTGTGTTGATTTCAACATTTTTATTACTAGAAACAACATCTTTTTCACTCAGTTCAACAAATCTTTCAGTTAAAATAACAAATTTGTATGCTTGGACTGATTGAACGAGACGTTGAAATTAACACAAACATTTGAGTAGATCTCCTGCGAGCACATTTTAGTTTACTGTTTCTTTGGGCACTTGAGTCCAGTTGCTATGTCAAAAAAAATTAAAAAAAAAAAACAAAAACACTGAAATCGCATTCAATAATGGTTACGATTTTTGTTTTTGACATCTCTCAGGAGGGTAGTGGGTAGTCTACATCCAGAATTTCAGGACTCCAGTCCCGTTACTTTGGCCGCTATTTTCAATTCAAGGGTTTGGTTTCCAATAACTCGCTTATTTTTAACTTTTGAATAAAAATGGTGATAACCAAACTTGTAGAAAATTCAATTTCCTACGACTTTGGTTATGACCATTTTTATCCTAGAATCAATATTTACAGACTTGGAGTCAGAGTGGAGGATGAGATTTTTTTTTCTCAATACATTTGAATGGTGGCAAAGCAACGGAGCTGGAGACCCGAAAATCTGGATTTGGACTACCCACTACCCTCCCAAAAGATGTGAAAGAAAAAATCGCAACCGATATTTAATGTGATTTAAAATGACAGCGACTGGACTACTTCTCGCATAGAACAAGGACCGGTCCTTATACTATTCGTTGCCCTAAGAATTGTGTGAGGACCTATATACAATATTAGGATTAACTATGAGAACTAACTTTAAAAATAGTAGCGTTATGAAGCACAAAATATGTGGATTTTATTAAATTTTGTTTTCATCAAATAATTTTCTTCTATTTCAATCCAAATCTTTTCGCTTTTTCTGCTGAAACTATAAAATTAACAACTTTTCAGAAGAACCAGGTAAATTCACTAACACGGCGTGTTTCACGCCCAGTGTAACATAGATTTAAACAAGTAGGTGGTATAATTTAAAGACCACCCTAATATACACATATCGCTAGTATTGATGGTATATTTTCTGGGTTGATAGTTGATAGCTGATTCTCAACAGACTTTTGGCGTCGATCGAGGATCGGTCCTTGGAACATATGTCATATAGGTATATAATCTGGTCTGAAACGAACTATTACGTATATAAACAAGCTGAATGTCTATTGCATTTTTTGGGGACCGTCGGTAAAACAGTCCCTAAAATTTATGTAATGTTTGGTTTGGCGGCTGGTCCTTGAAGTATACTTCGTATATATATGGCTACGAAAAACTGTATTACTATTCGCATGTCTTCAAAGTACACGATCGATACTTAAACTTTGATGACGTCCCAAATAATGAATATACATGTAGTATATGAATAAAATACATAACATAAACAAATTCCGAATCGTTTCGAGCAATAAAAAAAATCGGTCTTCAAACGATACTTTATACATATATATATATATATATATATATATATATATATATATATATATATATATATATATATCTTTCATTCATGTATCACTCACATTGTTAATATCATGTACAATATGGCGGGTGATTATATATAATATATTGTGTAAATAATATTTTGTGTATTCGTGATATTTCTGATCGAGTTAGGAAACATACAACCTCGCTGTTCAAGTAAAGCGACATTATAGGTAAGTCAAGCGATTTTGTTCAAATCGATACGTTAATTACCTAAATCAATTACTGTTATTCTTACATGTTTATAGGTATACGCAGTAGTCGATATAGTAATTATAGTCAACTGACATTTTTATAGATAAGGTTGCAATCTAACCTATAAATTGCAGTTTGAAGATTAAGTTTTCTAATCGTATTTGCAAAATAAGTCTTGTGAGTTGCTGCAGCATGAATTACTTACCAAAATATAATGAATATCTATAGGTACTGGGGTAATACTTATTTTAGACATTTTCGAATTTGGCGTCTGTTGTCCTTGAGATCGGTTAGAAATGAATAAAAAAAAGTCCTCGCAAAACCCGGAGGCTCTACCCTACTGAAAATATTCATGTGATAAATCACATGATGTTATGAAAGAATTTTGAATGTCATTTATCATATGATTTGTCTTGTGAATTCGCTAAAATATATGAGAAATCACATAATAAATCACATAAGCACGAATCATCAGATATACTATACCAAAAATCATATGGTCAATCATATAGTTTATCATGTAATTTGTTTTGTATTATATCTGATGATACGTGGTTATGTGATTTATTACGTGATTTCTTATATATTTTAGCAAATTCACAAGACAAATCATATGATAAATTATATTGAAAACTCTTTTATAACATCATGTGATTTATCAGGTGAACATTTTCAGTAGGGTATCTCAAAGGACTTTTCTCTTGCATACATACATTTCAGATATATTTAATACATGTATTCGCAATATTGCGAATACGTATTTTATACGTAAGTTCACATGCGGAGAACATTGCAGAAATATATTCGAGCACATATCAGCAATATTACGAAAGTCATGTATCTGTAGCGCTCATTTACATCTACCAAAAACGTGTCCGATATGTGATTGATATGTATTGTTACGTTGTAGCAATATTGCAATATTTCCGGGATTACATATCTGAAACGTCATTGCAACATAAAATGCTGTGCGGGATAGGACCCCCAATTATATGCAACTCGTGGTACAAGTACACTCTTTGTGGTACAAGTACACTAAACCTACATGTTTACCGCTTTGATCTGGTGTTTGGTGCGGCTGTTACTGTCTAGGATGAGAATAAACGTCTCTATTTTCTACCGAATACACGTTATAATTGCCTGTGATCATTAATTCCAGGTTATTAAATTCATTTTCAGGACACTTATTGGCCGATTTCTCAACAAACCAATTATCCGTGAATTCTTAGGTTATTATATTACTTATACCTATTTTCATTACAAAGTCCACCTTGCGCGATGAAAGCGCAAGGGCAGTGAGATTTGCAAATAATTTGAGACAGAAGCGCTTTCTCCCTCTGTTAATTTTTGCCGAACCATCAATAATTAATTGACAAATTAGACAAAATTACTTATTTCTTTACTTTAACGCTTCTACTCGACGCGGCACGGATCAATTGCTGTCGAGGTCCATATAATTTATTGACAATAATGATTGGGCGCCAGTTAATTATCAAAATTAACAACAACAAATCGGCTAGTCTCTAGTCGACTAATAATTAATAAATAGACTCTACTCACAAGGGAGTTCGTTTGGGGGACCCAAGGTAGGGAGAAACTAAATTTCCAAGAGCAAATAAAGACAGAGTTAGACAGAATATTCAAGTTTATTTTACTTACAAATTGTTGTCAAAACCCGATTCTTGTGCGAATAATCCAATATGAATACACTTATGTTAACAATTATTTAACGGATTACACATAATGTTCGATAGCCTATCTGGCAATTATTTTACATGTGGTAATGCGACTATATAACAGAAATATATAACAAGTAATTGACACAAGTGTCACTTAATACAAAATTTAACGTAAGAGATATATTTTGACAATGACTAGCGTGAGAGTTATTAAACACTTCGATAAGGCTGACGCAAGAGTCGCACCTATACGAGGATTTACAAAAGAGAGTTATCTCTACGAAAGTTGACACAAGAGTGATCTATAATATAACGCCGGTCGATCGCTCGGCGCTTGCGTGTAACCCCTGATTTCGAACGTCGATTTACTGTTCGATTCGAGTTAGACGATCACGCATTGGCGACAATATTCGAACCATTCTGCTAAATATTCGACTTACAATTACATCATAAATAACCTTAACTAAGGATTTTGACGCTGACGTTGAGTTAATGAATAGAATTCGGTTTTCCTGTTACACATTACTCAGATATCTTCCTCATACAGTTGACATGGTTTTTTTCATCACACACACCGCTGTATTCTAATAATTTTCGTATATTTTTTTTTTCGATTTTAACCTTTTCTGTTCATGATTTTATTCAAAGAGATTTCACCACGGTCTTCCCTGGTCAGACTCTAATGCTGCGCTTTGGACGTGAAGACGATTGGGTGAGCATTGTGTATCTTCTGTCAGTATTATTATTAGTAAATTGAAATGCAGTGTTCCATCAGAAACAGGTCAAAGGTATAGTAAGCCTGCCTTAGCATAGAGCAATTTTAGGGTTCGCTTCAACACTCATTCAACTTATAGGTATAAAAACCATCTTCGAATTAATGGCTCTTCTCGTCTGGCAATTTTGTTCTGTATTATTTTCAAATAGCTTTTTCATTCATTTCAGAGGTACGATGCCCGCCTGAAAACTTACATCTCGAGCCAAGACCACACCTGCTTCCCTCCTCCTGTCCGTTAGCAGTCGATCTTCTTATCAAAATCATTGCTGTAATCGATTCATTTATTTAACGAAAATTTTAATCCTAATAATCAGATTTACTATCAGTTTGTAATGATTAAGAAAGCAGTAATAAATTGTCAACCTCATAAATCCACTTTTCAAATTGTTTATTTCATTTTTAAAAGTATATTTTGAACTTGTAATATTATTAAAATCAAACTTATATGAAATATTCAATCTCAAAACAATACATATTAAGTTACACTGCGACATTACTGTCTTAATGTTTATCACTACCCTACTGAAAATGTTCACCTGATAAATCACATGATGTTATGAAAGAGTTCTCAATATAATTTATCATATGATTTGTCTTGTGAATTTGCTAAAATATATAAGAAATCACGTAATAAATCACATAACCACGTATCATCAGGTATAATACAAAACAAATTACATGATAAACTATATGATTGACTATATGATTTTTGATATAGTATATCTGATAATTCGTGCTTATGTGATTTATTACGTGATTTCTCATATATTTTAGCGAATTCACAAGACAAATCATATGATAAATGACATTCAAAATTCTTTCATAACATCATGTGATTTATCACATGAATATTTTCAGTAGGGTATCACTATCAGTAGAACTTGGTGTTCTGGAAGTTTTATGTAGGTATTAGAAAAAATTAAACTAGGTATGTCCTGTATGACTGGTCATGACAGTATAGCTCTTTGAAAAATTAAAACTAAAAAACCCCACGTAACAACGTAAACAGAAACTTATACAGTTTGTCATTGAAAGACCAAAAATTATTAGAGTGCATTCTAATTTCTACGACTTCGATACGTTATTTAAGGGAGGACCCTACTGAAATTTTGACAAAAAGCAGTTTTTTATTTTTCAATTGGCCGAAAAATATCCAATCTGAAAAGTAATACGACCAATTCTAGATTATGGTAGAATATATTCTTAAACAAAATCTCAGTCTTCTGCGATGAAAGTGCATGCGCAGGAGACCTTTCGCAGCGCTGCGGAGGATAAATTCTGCGAAAGGTTCCCTGCGCACACACTTTCATCGCAGGAGACTGAGATTTTGTTTAAAAATATATTCTACCATAACCTAGAATTGGTCGTATTATTTTCTGGATTTGATTTTTTTTTTGGCCAATTGAAAAATAAAAAACTGCTTTTTGTCGAAATTTCAGTAGGGTCCTCCATTAAAAAATTAAAACTAAAATACCCCACGTTACAACGTAAACAGAAGCTTGTACAGTTTATCATTGAAATAGTAGAAATTATTAGAGTGCATTCTGATTTCTATTACTTCATGACGTTATTTAAGAAATTAAAATTAAAATACCCCACGTAACAACGTAAACAGAAACTTGTACAGTTTATCATTGAAATAGTAAAAATTATTAGAGTGCATTCTGATTTCTACTACTTCATTAGGTTATTAAAAAAATTAAAACTAAAATACCTCACGTTACAACGTAAACAGAAACTTGTACAGTTTTTAATTCAAATATTAAAAATTATTACTAAGAGTGTAATCTTCTGAAATTCTCTTTCCAAATTCTGATTTCTACTATTTGAAGCTCGAATAGTTCCTGTCTACTTTTTTACGTGCCGATAATCACGGCCATTGGTTTATTGTTAAAAATAGACTTAAAAATTAATGTGGAGTGAGCGGCATAGACGTCGCAATGTGACCTGCAGAGAACAAACAAACAACGTTGGTAATTGTGATAGTTGTATTTTAAATTAATAAAACCCAAATAGGTATATCCTGAACCGAAGAACTTATTGCTAGTTACCAATTTGGATGGATCGGTCATTACTTAAGACCGTTAATATTATAGAGTTTCACGGACTCATGTCACTGCACTGCCTAAACGATAATCGGACGTTCAGTACAGTGAATCGGCTGAACGATACCCGAATTAGATTTGTAATGAAATGACATTTTCACCTTGGATTAGTAGTTTGGCTCGAAATGTCCGCCGTTCGCCGCCAAGCAGTCGATCAATCGCTTTCTGAAGGCGTTGATACAATTTTGTAACATTTCCGGCGTGATCCCCCGCACGATTCCTTCAATGCTCGCCCACAGCTGATCTAATGTTACGTATTCCTTCTCGTACAATTGATTTTTTATATATGGCCAAACGAAGTAATCGAGCGGAGTAAGGTCGGGCGATCGGGCAGGCCAAGCGATCGGCCCGAAACGCCCGATCCATCAATCAGGATAGGTCTGCTGAAGATGGTTTCTGACCCCTACAGTGCAGTGTGGTGGCGCGCCGTCCTGTTGCCACCACATTGGTCCGTCTATCTAATAACTATCAACGAAAATTTGTTAACAAAATATTAAAAGAAGTAGCGTTTGATCTACAAAAGTATTGAAATCAATGGACGTTGCCAAGTACAATTAAATTTTCTCACAAATAATTTCGGAATGTGACCTGGTCTTAGTTTTCGATAGGTATTTACATTTCAATATACATAACATGCGTAACACATAATGACATGCAACATACGTACCCACAAGAAAAGATCAATTGAAATTAAAATTGAGAAAAAAAGAAACGAAAAAAAAATTTGGAGGTAGTGGTACTTGGCGGGCTGATGTTTGAATTCTTATGAGAATATTAAAATAGTTCAATTTATATTTTCTTGTAATTTCTACAAAAATGCCCGCCAAGTACCACTACCTCCAAATTTTTTTTTCGTTTCTTTTTTTCTCAATTTTAATTTCAATTTATCTTTTCTTGTGGGTACGTATGTTGCATGTCATTATGTGTTACGCATGTTATGTATATTGAAATGTAAATATCTATCGAAAACTAAGACCAGGTCACATTCCGAAATTATTTGTGAGAAAATTTAATTGTACTTGGCAACGTCCATTGATTTCAATACTTTTGTAGATCAAACGCTACTTCGTTTAATATTTTGTTAACAAATTTTTGTTGATAGTGACTACGTTTTAATGTACTTGGCGTAAAGTTTTTGCACCCAAGGTGCTTTTTGGGTATTTCATTACTTTTTGTACAGACTTAGATTTTCTGTACTTTTTCTGCTAAATGTTATTTTTCTAAACATGATTCAATTCTATGAATCTAACTGTTATGAGTTGTATTGAAAGTGTTTTACTGACCAGGTTATATTATTATCGATGACTGAAATATCAACTGTGATAGTTGTTGTTCTAACATGCGTTTCGCACGTGTATCTTAAAAAAAATTGTCAATGCACCACTACTATAGAACTGACACTTGATACTACGTTTCACGAATGTCTTATACTCTTGTTGAATGATTTCGTGTGACTCGATTATAAGACAATCGCACTTGGCGTATTATTTGTCAGAATATGACATGACATATGACCCTGCGTGCAACCCTCCTCCTTTTTCATCCGGGCTTGGGACCGGCAATGGCGGAGTTACTTACACGCAGAGTCAGATGTGTATAGATTAATAATAACACTGATTGCGGCGTTTATCCTTTGAACGCTCCTTACCACTATTTACGATTCTAATAATTTTCATTCTGTGCTCAAGTTTGATGTAAGAAGAATACGTATGCACCTTTGGCATTTCGGGGCCAGTTCTTATTTATAATTGTATCATCGTCAACGTGCACCCACGCGGAAGTGCCATCTCGCAACATGCTGGTGTAATGCCCCTTTTCGCTACTCGGGCCATGGTGAAATATTGCACTACGAACTTTGTAAGTCTTCGTGCAAATAGAAATTTTGTCCGTAGGTATACCTTTTATATTATAATTAGTAATCTTCTTCACTTCGTCATTTTGCATTTTAGTTAGCAGAAGCTGAATGATAAGACAGGCATTTACTGATGTAACATCAGTGTTAATGAGCATATTGTTCGATCTACAATTGTAGCACTTCCCATCCACAGATTTCCAGCATGAAAGATTGTGCTTAATTATGTCTGACATGTTATGTGTCTTTTTACTAGGTGTGGGCAACGCCAGTAACAATATATGACTGGATTCGATAGAGGTATTAGTATAACCACAATCTTTGCAACACACTCGTGAGGTCAACTGATGTTCAATCTCCTTCTTGAGATCGTCGCATTTTGAAACGAGACTGTTCAAGAATTCTGGCGCATCTTGCTGAACATTTAAAGTAAATTGTTCACCTGCCAGTCTTCTAGCGGATAAAACATTTACTAAAATTTCGATGTTTGCGTAACGGTCAATTAACATTCTCATTACATCTGTATGTTTTTGACGTAGCAGACAGTCTCTAATTAAAGTACAGTGGAACATGCACTGAATTGTCGCGTTAGCGTAGCATGAAACATGATCAGTGTTCTGAAGGCCTTTTATTCGCCACGAATTATCGGAATTTTTTTCCTCAATTGGTACTTGACATGTAGATACATTTTTCTGTAGCGACCATCTACAGTCTTGCACTTTTCTCGGTCGTAATCGCGTGACCGTCATCATCATAAGATCCGGCCGATACTTTTTTCTTAACCGGTTGTACTCTATGATGGCAGATTCATTCGCTAATACAGAATGGGGATCGTGATTGATCAAATGTAGCCCGTCTAATGAAGTTACTCGTGACAGGGCAACGTACACTTGTCCGCAAGTAAATATAGTATTGCCTGCATCGATGACGGCGTTATTTAAACTAAGGCCCTGGCTTTTATGTATTGTTATTCCATACCTGAAGCAGATTGGAAATTGTTTTCGGATGACAAAGGCTCCGTCCATCGGCTCAAATTTAATCCCCGACACGTTCTATATCATGTTCAACTCCCGTCGCTAAAACTATTTTCACTGATTCTACATCATTAGTATCCATGGCATCAGATATTGACGTTATTTTACCAATCGTACGATTGACAAGACCTAACGTTACATCGATATTTCGTCTGACCATTATCTTTGCACCAATTTTTATAGTGATTATTTTCGCGAGACCGGCAGTTCGGGAACTGTCCTCGTCGCCTTTATTCAAGATCGTCTGCACCTTTTTCTTTAAAAATGGAGGAGAATCTACAGTGTCGTGTGCTAACAGATGTATTTCTTCAGATTTAATTTCGCTCAACATCGCTGCATTGAGAACATCACACATGTGACAAGTTGGAAGTAGGCAAACCGCGTCGTTAGGTAGGTTATTTATATAATCACATAGTTCACGTATCCTATCACTGAATTGTGTCGGTGTGAAATGGATTTTCCTCGATACTAAAATTTTTGTGTCTGTATCAGTGACAACCCCAGGACGTAATCTTGAGAGTATCTCACGGTACGATTGATCGTTTTTTGTCGCATGTTAATTGTTAGTTCATCGTAACTGAATAAATTGCACCACAGGTCAATGCTTCTTATTGAGCCTATGAGCTTGCAGGTTTTTGTATTGGATAGTTTTGTGAAGGCTGGTCCTTCGCGGACAGGCGGCAGTTGTAATAATTCGCCGAAAAGTAGAATATGCTTTTTTCCAAACCAACCATCTTCACAATCGGACGTATTGAAAATTTCTACTAGGCGAAGATGTATATACATGAAAGTGACATTGAATATCATGGAAACCTCGTCGATGACCATCAACGCGACATTTTTAAGTTGATCCCGTATAGTTTTCAAAACCGCATCAGAGAGCTGTTTGTACTTTGGAGTGTTGCCGTGTTCAACAGGCAATTGAAACAGTCTGTGAACGGTGAGACCATCAATATTGAATGCTGCTATTCCGGTTTGTGCGGCGACCGCGGTATCCAAGCCAGCATGCTGCTTAATCCAACACCTAATTGTTTTGATAAGAAAACTCTTACCAGTTCCACCCTCTCCACTGACGTAAAGTCGTAAAATATCATTCGAAATCATATTACCCGTAACTTTATCAAATATTCTTTTCTGGTCTACGTTTAATTCTGCCATCATTTGCGAAACATCGACAGCCTCTACTTTTTCAACTCCTTGCTGAAACTCCTTCATCGCTCTTTCAGCTTCGATAGGCTCACAACCTAATGGTATCGTTTCCGAAGTATCGCTACTCTGTGATTGATCTGCTTTTTTCGTATGTTGCTCGATTAACTCTTTGACATGCTCTATCCCGTTTTGAACCTCGGTTATGCGCTCATGATACTCTAGCGCCTGCTCAAGCTCCGACTGTAACGACTGGAATGATTCTGTGTAAGTATCACATCCGTTTTCAAGCTCATCAACATCTCTCCACGGTTTGAAGAGTAACAGCAGTGCGTAAAAATATCTTTCCGGTTGATTGTGAACGTTATTCTTATAATGATTGATGAGACACCCGCGTTTTCGCTTTTTCAAGAACAGTGCCTCACCTATTTGATAATATTCAACCCCTTGCGCTTTAGGCTCAGCTTTCGTTACGTCGTACCATTTCGCAAAATCGTATAGGTTGACCGATTCTAATTCTTCTGGACGAGCGGGATAATGTGTATCGACTAACGAATCACAAAATATGTCCGTCGAATCTGAATCCAAAGCTTCTATTTCCTTGCGGGTTTTAACTTTTCTACTTCTGATCATGTTCAAATCAATCCACCTGATGGTTGTTTGCGGGTCTGTGTCATACAATGCAATTCCTAAAAGAGTGTCAGCCGCTTCTAGAGCACCACATTCTCTGTGATTTAACATGCGTAACGCAAAATTCCACAATCGACTACGCAAAGATTTTGTCGAATTGATATCTTCGAAAGTTGTATCTACATTGCTTTTCTCCGCTTTTGACACGTACTTTGTACAATACCAATTCAGCAGAGTCGATTTTTCACCGATGAACTGTATATCCATATTGCTTTCCCAAGCAGTGAGAATTGTCGGGTTATAATCGTTGATATTTGCTTCCTGTTCAGTACGTAGAAGATCGTACAGCCTGCTTTTAGACTTTAGTTTTCTACGACCAGCAATTGAAATAGCTACATCTCTCATTAATAAGTCATTCGTAACAGGACGTGAAAATCCGAAACGACATACTTTTGTCGAAGTAGATTTTTTAGTTTGCTTGGTCCGCAAACAGTAAGAATTATGTTTGTGCCGCTGATGTGTATTAACACGACGATACAAATTTGGTGAAACATTCTTCGATGGCATCTTACAAGTGACATATTTGAGAATAAAGCTTGCCACCTCTTCATTAGAAGATTGTCCAATGATCGGAGCATCTTTTATCCAGATCAATAAATGAAAGTATTGAGTGCCCCTACCTTGGTACTCGCGCCTCCAAAAGTAATGCGTTACCTCTTCAATGGGGTTATCTTGCGAACATATGAAATCAAACATAGCTCGAAACTTATTTTCTATAAACCTGGATGTAGACACTGGATCAGGGGGGCGATTCTCGAGTTCATACGACCAACTTTCGTATACGCATCCTAGGAACTTGCGCATGAATTTCGATGGTTGGTATTCTTGAGTGATTGCGCCGCGGTCGTATTCGAAAATATCCGTGTGACTTACATCGCATGGGTATAGACCATGCGGAAACTAGATTCGCATACGAATGTTATTCAATTGTTTAAAATCCTTAACGGCTTGGCAAGTTTTCATTCCTTAAGATGAATTTTAATCGAATAATTCATCAACCCAATGCACAAGCAATAATCGAAGACGCAGAAAGATTAGCCGCAAGACGGCGGAGACAAATATTTATTCGCGGTAATAAGGCCCCCACGTGGTTTAAGCATCGAGCTTCCAACACTCGAAATCATTTCGGATTAATCCAACCGAATCCAGCCTTAATAACCTCCCTTTTGGTTTAATACTACTATAAAAAAGCTCAGCCGAAATATCGAGTTTTACGTTAATATTTAGATTATTTAAAGAAAAGAATATTGTAAATCGTTAATTTTGATAATTTTCAGTTAGAATAATACGAAGGTATGCGGACGCTCGAGATCCCAAACACATATCCACAGCGCGCCAACAACTGTAGAACAAGAACGTTTTTTGAATTGAGTTAACTTCCTTCACATTTGCCTCTGAATTAATAATGGTAATTCTGATTGGTCGAATACATCTGGCAACACCGATTTCGTGTCGTATACGATTTCTCATACGATCATGGATTCGCAGGGTACTCGAGAATAAGGTAGACGTTAGACGACTGGTTCGCATACGCAAATGGTTATACGCATTTACTCGTATACGTAAACATTCGTATGAACTCGAGAATCGCGCCCCAGCACTAATCAATTGACTGACAGACATCTTACCTGCTGAAGGTTCCCCTACCTCTCGACGGTATTCCGTAAGGTCAGACCATAACCATTCGCTTGGACTTAGGGTAAGAAACCACGTCGCCGGCCCGTAATTGTGTATCCTGCAAGACACATCATTCCTTGGCCTGCTCCAATATTGTTGTGTATTGCGCAGCCTTGAACATATAGCATTCAAATTTCCTTCCAATTCGTTTTTCGACATTTTCTCTGAGTAACTGGAAGCAGTTTCCCACTCGCGAGGATTGGTTATATTCAATTTATGATAAATGCCACTACTTAATTGACGATTGTTAGCGTCATCCAATAAGTAAAAATGTATTGCCGATCCAGCCTGAATTTCTGATGCTTCGACATCAGTTTCGACTTGATAAATTCGAACTGTGTGAGTCGTGTCAGCCTATCTTCCTGCTGTCCGTTGTAACCATGTGGGTACAAATGCGGAAAGCACTGCAAATCCAGACTTTTCAGACGATTATCCAACGGCACGTCGTGGATTTTAAGCATTTGATAAAGGTCAGTCGCAGTTTCATTTGGCCTCTTCTCATACATCGGATGCACTGTAAATTGTTCATACAACGTGTCAGATTCTGAAATCTGAGTCAATAATGCTTTATGCTCCTTCTCGTCGATTTTGTCCGGAAGTTCAGGTTCCGCTGTAATATTATCTTTAGTTTCAGTTGCTATTTCTGCATCTTTTATTTGAAATTCAACGTCTTGAATGTCACGCAAAAGAATATCTGCAGAAGTTGGTAGCACGATTTCCGAGTACAGCGAGGATTATTTTCTTTGAGCCATATTAATGCATTCCATACTTTCTTTATATCAACCAAATTCTCCCATACTAATTTAGATTTAGTTGGAATACCACGAACTATAATATACAGTTCATGATTTACGTTTATCGGGTCTGTTGGTGGACTAATTTTTTTTCAACGTTTCTTCCATCGGTAAAGGTAAATGAAACGTCCTTCCCTTAACTTTTCGTACCATCTCTCTGTGAGGTAGATTTTTATTAGCAACGGTGCCCATTCGTTGAACGATGTGAAATGCTTTAGCTCTCTGAATTAAAATGCGCTCGTAATTGTTTAAGGATGATATTACTTCCGGCACTGGATCAGTAGTAAGTTTATTTAAAATACATTTAGGTGGCATAATGTTTTTACGTAGCTTAGGAAGACAATAGTTGCAAACATAATCAATATCTTTTGCTCGAGTATGTGCCATCAAATCCATCCAGAGTTGTCCGGTTATTGGATTTACGAATTTTTCAATGTTTGTCACATCTCTTTTAAAGCAAAGTTTTTCACACGATACGCACACATAACGTGGATTATCCGTGGAACGTTTCGTCAATGCTTTGAAAGCGCCGGAATGCTGGCATATGATGCTTTCCTCGTTAAAATCAATTTGATTTACAATATCATTGGCGATAGCATTTGCTTTTTGCTGCGCTATTCCTGAGACTTGTTCTAGTTTCTCAAGATCGCCATCGGCTAAGGCTTTATCGATAGCGGTGATCTTTGTATAACAATTCCATATTTCGTATACGAGTCTACGTATGTACCGCGTCGATGGAAAATGTGCCGCCAAAATCTGAACCGCTAAGAAAATTGATTTGCAAATAGGGTCACCCATGTAACAAACTTGTGAATGACCTTGTTTCACGTCTGTCTGTTTGACAGTACAAGCCAATCGACTTACGAATTTATTGATATTCTTCAGCGTACACGTGGATATAATTTTAAGAAAATTGACATATTCGTTAAACAACGTTAAATTATTTGTTTTGCACATGTCGCCGCAAACCCAATTTGTTTTTTGGCTCTTTCCACTTTTTCTTGCTTGCTTTACTACAGGCAAAATGTCAACAGCTTGCCCAAGTGAATTTGTGACGATTGGTTCAGGAAATTGCACATTGTGATACGTTTCTTCCGCAAAGTAAGCTTCAGCAGAAGCAATGTGTTTTGAATAACCGCACAGCGCGGTAAGTCGATCTTCAGTACTTTGATCTGGACATTCAGCAGCTTTTGTTAAGTAGACTTCCGCCTTTTTCTTAATAGTTTCTAGAGTCTTCCGTATTACGCTGATCTTTGAATTCCGGTCATGAATACACCACTTTATGATCGATTCCGCTTTAAGGCCCATCCCTAGTCGCCCACCTCCTTTTTGCCGAAAAAGGGGCGGGGGAGGCACATCTCGATTATTATCCGGGCCCAGGCGTCGAAGACGCAAAAATAAAATGCAGAGCGGCGATTCTATTTCAATTCCAAACACATACGTCCGAAAATATGTTTGTTTTATGTGAAAATAGAGCTGCAGCACCGCTTTTAGATTTGTCAAATGTCAATTTCCTCGGCGGCCATTATTATGTAGCTGTACGCCGAGTTTCGCTTGTCCGGGAGGTAAGTGGCGCCACGAATATATTGCTCCGACGCAAGAATAGTACACTAAGAGAGTGATATCCTTGGGTCCGACGGTAAGTGTAGGAGTCTGTGGGCAGGACGCGCTTGGTATTCTGTGGGTAAGACCGCTCTGGCAGGCCGCCATGTTACACGGTACGTGATCTCTTCGCGTGTCTTTATCACTGACAGCTGACTACATCGATCGGTGAGTCGGAGAGATCACGCACCGTGTAACATGGCGGCCTGCCAGAGCGGTCTTACCCACAGAATACCAAGCGCGTCCTGCCCACAGACTCCTACACTTACCGTCGGAACCAAGGATATCACTCTCTTAGTGTACTGTTCTTGCGTCGGAGCAATATATTCGTGGCGCCACTTACCTGCCGGACAAGCGAAACTCGGCGTACAGCTACATAATAATGGCCGCCGAGGAAATTGACATTTGACAAATCTAAAAGCGGTGCTGCAGCTCTATTTTCACATAAAACAAACATATTTTCGGACGTATGTGTTTGGAATTGAAATAGAATCGCCGCTCTGCATTTTATTTTTGCGTCTTCGACGCCTGGGCCCGGATAATAATCGAGATGTGCCTTCCCCGCCCCTTTTTCGGCAAAAAGGAGGTGGGCGACTAGGGATGGGCCTTAATTCTTTTTTCTGTTTCTGACGGTTCTTCAATTTTTTTCAAAATTTTTAAGATGTATTTTTCTTTCGACTGTAGCGATGCTACAGTATTTGCCATCTGAATGCGTCGATATTTCGTTCTATTTTTTGTTGCAACATCAACTTTGATCCTAGCAATAATATTTTCGTTACGTTTTTCGTTATGATATTTATTATACGCGGACTTCACATCACGACGACGCGCATAATTGGAACGCTGACGCGCTAGTACAGTCTTTTGTACAGCACTATAGCGTTTACGCCTGCTACTACGTATCTTCTTTAGGTTCAACAAATAATTGACACGGCTTCTTGCTAGTACCTTTTCAACACTTGAACTGTAAAGTTTTTTTTTTCCGAATTCGGTTCATTTCAATATTCGAGATATAACATTTGTTGTTTTTAGCTCGATTGTTCGCAACATAATTAGTGCTTATTAGTTTCAAATTGCGCATAGAATATGTGGTACGCTTGAGATAATTAATTCGATCTTTCGGAGGATGATAACGGTTACGTTCCCGTGTCAGTTGATCATCATCAACTTGAGTCGGTATGTTAGCAGATACATTATAAACCTGTTGATCAGATACATTTTCTGTAATTATATCGCCACTATTTTTGAATCCTACACGCTCTTGACTGGCGATAACCATATCTGTTATCGAAACGCCTACGAAAACATTTGACAATTGTTGAGCATAGCCCATATTTATCTGTTTTACGCAATGTTCTTCTATGCCTATACGTTTCTTATTAATTTGTGTGAATTCTTGATTATCCGCGGGTTCAACGCTTTCATCTTCGCGGATTTGTCGAATGGGTGTTTTTGTTACAGATATATCGCGAAATTCCACATTCGCGTTAGGCTGCTCTCGATGCATTTTTTTCACGGTTCGTTGTGCTACACATATCTGAGAAGCAGCCCTACTTTTTCGATCAACGAGTGGAAAATGCTACATGACATTACTTTCAAAGATTTTCAGTAGATGTGCTCGCATCTTAGGGACGTCGTATGTGATGTTTTGCGGCTTGTATCCGTTAATAACCGAAATTGCGAAAGCAATCGCCAACACACCACAGTCCCACCCATTAGGTTGCTGTTGGACCGTTGGAAATTTTATTCGTTTCGTTTCAAACTGGTAAAATGGGAAGAGGTTTCTTAAATAGATTTCGTGATGTTTGTGAAGTCGTTTTGAGTTTAAGGAGTCAAATATGAATATTGATTTGGTATCAAAATAACTGCATACCCAGTGTTTCTCACCTTCCGTAACACCGCTATGCAGTATTTGCACGTGTTTTGTGTTTTCAGAAACGGGTTTAATAGTACCTGGCATTTGTACTCTCCACGATTCCTGAGGTCGATATTCCGAGCAACTTTTTACAAGATACAGGGTGTTCCAGACCACCCGTACACCCCTTTTAAAATCTAAAACACATGGTTTAGCGAAAAATTCTTCAGATAAAAGTTGCTGAGCTTTGAGGGGCACACATTATGATGACCGTGTCTGTGACCTTGGAGATCGTCCTTGATCGTTATTTCAAGGTCAACTTTGTTTTTTCAAATGAAAACCCATATTTTTAGTCCTGGATTCGGAAAGAGCGGAAAATTTTACGTTCAGATGATGTATTATACGTGGGGTTTGTTCGACTCCTATGGTGTTGTACACCCGTTTGTAATGAAGAAAATTGCCCATTCTAAGAAACTGAAAAGTTATTATTAAAATAGTTGCCCCCTATCGAATAGAGATATTTTGCGCTCCCGGTTACCCTACCAGAATCATACCGCATGAGGTATTTTTATTGCGGATTTCGAATATACGCAAAAAAAGCAGTACATCAATTTTATCCTGGTTGAACATTTATTTTATTTTAATTAAATTTCATGACAATGAGATGTTATAACTTTAATTAAACGACGATGACATGATCAACATATTTCGATATAATAACATAATAAATCACAATATTACACAGCTCTACAAAATTTTTTTTTTTTTTTTGTTGCCCTTGCTATCTCTGCGGATTCTTGTGACTAAGAATACATAACTCACAAATAAAGTCATTAGTGTACCAGATTGGCTCTAGTTTTTTTGTTATTGGGGTGTGTCTTTTCCAAATAACCTACAGAAAAAAGTCTGATGAGAAGTATTTCTCTGAAATGTAATATCTTTTTTACCATTTTTGCCTTTTATGTAAATGAACTATAGATACTAAAGTAAAATAATTAACATTAGGGAGGTCTAAATCAATCCAGTCGAGTCAGTGGGTCACACCAATGACTCCATTGGATTGATTTAGACCTTCCTAATATCAAAAGTTCGAGTGATAACTGCAAGATGTACAATATAAAATAATTAACGGTGTGTTTTTCAATAAACTTTTCATAATCTGAAATATAATCATATATTTCTTACAAATACTGCTTCTTACAGTATAATATTAAGATTGCGATTATTTAAAAAACTAGAGCTAATCTTGCAAAATCATTTGTAGTTCCGTAATTGTTAGCATAAAATCATCCTAGAATCACTCTCATACCAAGGGCAACAAAGTGACTGTTGACCAGTGTTATTGATTTGTTTTTTTCTTTTCGATGAATATGAATAATCAATGAGAATGGAAATTCTAGATCAAGTGCTCAAAAATAGCTCTATTTTGTTGGATCGGAGCCCTTACCCTTTTTAGAAAACAATCAACTGCTCGAAGAACTTCTTAGAATGGTAAATTTTCTTCATTATAAATGGGTGTACAACACCATAGGAGTTGAACAAACCCCACGTGTAATACATGATACGAACGTGGAATTTTCCGTTCTTTCCGAATCCGGGGTTGAAAATATGGGTTTCTATTTAAAAAAACAAAGTTGACCTTGAAATAACCTTGAAGACGACCTCCAAGGTCACAGACACGGTCATCGCAAAGTGTGCCCCTCAGAGCTCAGCAACTTTTATCTCAAGCATTTTTCGCTAAACCATGTTATTTAGATTTTAAAAGGGGTGTACGGGTGGTCTGGAACACCCTGTATATAAATTGATCCATATGGAGATCAGATAACCATCTGCCGGATGTAATGATATGCTTCGATTTTTTGACTAAAATCGGGCTAGCATCACGACGCTCGCGCCTTTTTTGTTTTATCACAGGCGGCTCTGTTATGTTATCCGATATTATAGCTTGAGTTGGTAATGAACGCTTGGCTACTTGCATACTCTTCTTGTTAGCCTTAACGTATTGATTTTCAGTGCTAACTATAAACTCTGTTGCCGGAACTTCCGTCAGCAATTTATCATTACTATTTTCTTTGCAATGTTCGTTACAAGAATTAACTACCATACGTTGTACTGATTCAATTTTGACATTGTTATTTACAAATCTATGCGCTTTTTGACATGTAGGCAGTAAGCTGTACGTATATGACGCTTTCACATCGGTAAGCTGTTTTAAAACTTGCGGCTGTCAAAGGTTTTCAACGCTTTCGACAGATATTGGTTCTACGTCTAATTGTGGTGCAAGTTCAACTATTGCAGCCTTTTTGGTTTTTAAACGTCTTTGCAAATAGTGTGGGTTATTGAAATTCTCGCAGTCAACTTGACGTCTGTTCGAAGCGAATTTCTTTTCAACACATACACTTTGCATTGTAGTAATGCACGGGAAGTTTTCGATGACATTATTTTTAAACATTGTGAATAGATGTCCACACATGCGAGAAACGTCATACGTGATCTTATCTGGTTTGTATCCATTTATAATTGAAATCGCAAATGCAATGGCAAATACTCCACAGTCGGCCCCGTTTGGTTGCCGTTGAACGATGGGAAACTTTACGGAATTCGTGTCAAACTGATAGAATGGGAACAGTTTCTGCAAATATTTTTTATGGTGTTTGTGAAGCACCTTCGAATTCACCGAATCATAAATGAATATTGATTTGCCATCGAAGTGACTGCACACCCAATGCTTCTCGATGTCATACTCTCCGCTGTACAGTATTTGAATGTGTTTGACATTCGGCAACACGGGTTCTATTGTGTCTGGCAACTGCACTCGCCAAGATTCCCGCGGAGCATATTTTGAGTAGCGTTGAACGAGCAACGAAAAATGATCTATATGATCATCATACAACCATTCTCCAGATCTAATCAAATTCATCAACCTATCTGACAAAATCGGTATCTGTTGATGTTGCATGACTAAACAAAATGCTGACACACGTCTTCTATCTCAATTTTACAGGCGCACAGCTGCCTTCAGATTCTACGGGTCGGCGCTAAGCTGCCTTTCGCAACACGGTAAAAAGAAGCCGTTTGCCATATAGCGCACAGCAGCTATCTTTCGGAACAAAATCGAAATTATTATTGAGATAGAAGACAAACTTACGTAACCTATCTAACCTACGTAACCTACCTAACCTAATTGTACCGAATGATTTTACAAATACCTATTAATATTACGAACGAAATAAAACAAACTCAACTATATCCGTCGCGTATAATATAATACGCAAAAGTATATGTATATTTGTAATGAAATAACGAAACACGTAACTCTGCTTGGTAATTACAAATCTGTAACGCTAACCCTGGACCCTTGTTCTAGAAACGTTTCGCGTTTTATCCTTGCGTATACCAGCATATCGTCGAAACAAACTCGTAAAAATCCTCAACGCGCATGCGCGCGGTCAATGTTTGTAGGATAATTATGTGCTTTACATTTCTAAGACGGCGATATATCGTGATCATCTCGATAAACGAAATACACTACGAAACACTTAAATAAGCAGTTCGTATGCTCGAGAGTCGATTATTTCGCTTCAGTCGTATTGGCAGTTTTAATATCATCAATAGGGGGAATTATTTGAGCGTGATATGTACGTACTACAAGCCGACAAAAGTGATATTGGGAACTGACGAATTGGAACATGACATCTGGTGGTTGAAAATTGAACTGTTTTTAGCATGCTCTTGTCTAGTCATTATATGGTGTTTAAATTGGTATTTAATGTATAATCAATCAATTATCGAAGAATAAAAGTTCTAATGGAAGTTGCAATTATTCCAACTCGTAAAGAATCGAAAAATAGTGTTTATTCTGCAGTAGACGGTTATAAAAGTAAATCTAATAAAGATTCAAATTTTATTCTTTACTCTCATTTTTCTTTTTTCAAAGCTTGGTGAACGTTTTTCTGTTATTGTCAATATTTTTGGTAATGTTAAAAAAATAATAAATGTAAAGCGTGGGAAGGTCTGTTAAAATTAAAAAAAATTTACTCCAGCGACGAAAGTATGTTCTTTACTTATTGAGGTTAGGGATGAACCTACCGATCACAATAGAATAAGGTTGCATCTACGGCATGTTTACACTCTTCTTCTAACGCTGCTTTACATGAACAAGTTATCTTAATTATTTTTCCACCGATGAATAATTCAGCATTCATTTCATGTGATTTATCTGTCATATGTGACGTTTGTATACATAGCGCGGTAATAGCTGTCACATTATTATTCCTTTTTTCCGCAGTTATTCAAAATTGTATCAGATAGCCGACAGATAAAATTCTTTCTGTATCATATATATTTATTCGATTCTGATTATCACGAACCCAAGACATGAGATACCTTGAGTTTAGTAACATTTTAATACTTAACACTACTATCATTATGTCTTTCTTTTAGAAGTGCACCTTTCTTTCCGACATGTTTTCCAAGCCACGCCTACAGGTCAGTTCCCAATACCCTGAGTTTTTCTATCTGCGGAACGACCCGTGCGTTCAGCTCATGTTCAATTGCCTCATTATTACCTTAGATGATCATCCAAATTCAATTTTTCATCATTCTCAACAATCCCTAATATTTAGAGTATTCTGACAAATAATCTTAAGGGTGGAGATTAGGGTGGTCCTTATTTTTGGTGTTTTTTAAATTTCCTGCGGACAAGGTGGAAAAAGTTTGCAAATAAATTTAAAAAAAAGTACCCAAAACTTGGAGTCTGTAGGTCAACTCAAAGTACTGCCTATAAGGCAGTGAAATTTGGCATACGTCTTTCTTACAGGTATAAACGTTTTTTTTTCCGAAAAATCCCCCAATTTTTTGTTGAATACCTATGACTATAGGAAAGACGTATACCAAATTTCAGATTTTTCGAAGCACTTTTAGGCAGGAACAAAAAAAAAATAATGGAGTGAGTCCGAATTTCCATGTAAATCAAATGGGGAAATCCGCTGCCTTATAGGCAGTACTTTGAGTTGACCTATAGACTCAAATTTTGGGTACTTTTTTAACTTCCCGTTTCTCTGATATCAGAGAAAAGAGGAAGTTATTGTATTCACCCCGAAAATGAAAAGTTGAGTTTTCACTAGATCTCCACGTTTTGAAGTCTAGAGAATCATCTCCGATCATTTTCAGATGGACGTCTGTGTGTGTGTATGTATGTATGTATGTATGTATGTATGTGATCAATTTTTTTGGCCGACGATATCTCGAGAACGATTAGTCAGATTTTGATCAACTTAGTCTCAATCGACGCGCCTCTCCGAAACTTAGAACTGATTGGATTTTGGTTTCGATCGGTTTAGTGAATTTCGAATTATTTAAAAAACAAAATTCTGAAAAATAAAATAAGAATCATGATATCTTGAGAATGGATGAATGGATTCAAATGAAAATTGGTACCACAGGGTTTTTTGGAGCGCTGATTACGAACCTGAAGTCAGATTTTTTTTTTCGATTCATTTAAATAACAAAATTCTGAAAAATAAAATAAAAATCATGATGTCTTGACAATGGATGAATGGATTTGAATGAAAACTGGTACCACAAGGTTGTTTGGGGCGCTGATCACGAATCTGAAGTCAGATTTCCAAAATTTATGATGGCGATTTTTTTAAGCTCAAATTAGCGTGAGAACGGGAAGTTGAAGGGCTGGCACATGGGCAGCCTAAACCCGCTTGTTTTTAATTTATTTGCAAACTTTTTCCACCTTGTCCGCAGGAAATTTCAAAAACACCGTAAATAAGGACCACCCTAGTGGAGATAGCCGTGGGGGGATACGGTGCTCAACCTGAACATGAGGTGAACGTACACGGGTCGTTCCGCAGATAGAAAAACTCACTGTATACCTATATATAAACTTGTTATTTTTATTAATTTATGCATTAATGATTGTCGTCATTCTCAAACTAGAGAATATAATCTAACTTGTATGCCACAATATAGAAAATTACTATTGTCACATATTTATAATTGTACCTATACTTGAATATTCTCGATCTAAATTCAGCAAATGAAATAAATCGATGTGTGTTTGATTTGAATTATTTGACTCTTTTTTCCGTTTTTTTCTTATTACTATTGTCACATATTTGTAATTTCACCTATACATGAAGATTCTCTATCTAAATACAACAAATGAAATAAATCAATGTGTCTTTGATTTGTATTATTTAATTCTCTTTTTTTTTCATCGAGTTGAACATTATAACCCGAGAAAAAAAGATTAGATATAATCAGATATCATTATATATGATTGGATCTCTTCTTATCTGATAATATCCAAGATTTTGATTCAATGATATATGAACATATATAATTATATCTGCTTATATATAACAATATATGAGTATATCTGATTGTATCTAAACAGATATAATCATTAAATCTAATGTCGGATCTGAGCTTATATGATTATACTCAACTATATATAGTAATACATGATCATATATCGCAATATATAATTCTATCTGATTGGATATAACCCAGATAGCACAAAGCTCAGAATAACCTTCTATGTAACTTATTTCGCTAAGTTTAAAGTAAGCTTAATGTCAAAACTTCTTAATCGTACCTCTGAAACTTATAAAAATGCCTCGTAGAAAGCTTCGATTCCAACCATTACTAAGCTTATACGAAGCTGGCATAATATTCTTTCTCTACGAGCTATTACGTAATTAAGTTATTGCAAATAAAAGTGATGAAAATAAAGTTTTCTTACTGTGAGAAAGTGAATGCGCTCGAATATTTAATTGTATTTATCAATATTTTACAATAGTTAGACCTAAAAAATATGAAAATTGCTAAATCATTGTGATTATATGTATACATTGTTCATTTAAATATACCGCGCGAGATTTTAGGCGGCAGCAGCCATTTTCTCCGGCTAGCAACAGTTCGATATTACGTACATAACCTAGAATTGTTTGTGATCAGTGATCGTGAAAACTGCAGTGCGCGTGTTTTCATAATTAGTTTGAAATTGTTGGAAACAGAACTGGTAAGTGCACGCATATATATACATACATATAATGGTGAATTGAATTATGTTATCGTAATTGCGACTGGCATTTCGATCATTATACTTAACTCGCTGTTCAGGCGTTATTTGTTCCGAAATCGTACATAACCGTTAAAATACCAACGGCGTCCTGTATTAGCGAAAAAGGACGCTCTTAAGTTATGCATGTGTATATTAGAATGGTCCTCATTTGAGGTATTTTCGAATTATGATGCCCCCATATGCTAAAGTGGTTCGATATAAATAAAACAAAATAAAAAGATTCCCGAAGTTACAGGTCTCTATATCTTAATTTTAACCCGTGCCCCACTGCCTATACCATGTAGGTATATGTTTACAATCTAAACAAAATAGGTTTTTCGTCATTAAAAAATCTATTTTTTATTTTGGCTAGGGTAATAATTAAAAAAATTTGAAATTCTGTAGACTTTATCCTTACGATAGTAGCTACTTCTTATAATTTTTATAGATTTTCAGCTATTATAATTTTGGAGTTTCCGCTTCGTAAAAAATAATTCTGTTTTTAATTTTGTTTTGTGTCAATTTTTTTCTAAAAATCTATAACAATTATGGGGGATAGCTACTATCATAAGGATATATTCAACAGAGTTTCAAATTTTTCGAACTATTACTTTAGCCAAAATAAAAAATTATTTTCTGAATTACTATAAAAATGATCCATTCAAGGACTGTACCCTACAAATTTTAGATTGTGCTAGTATAGGGTGACCGAGCCAGCAAATGAACAGTCCAAACCAATGTGTAAGCAGTATAGTGTTTATCACTTTAAAATATATTGAAAGAATCCAAAAGATACCGTTATAGTAGCAGCTGAAATGACTTCCTAACTAATCGAAGAATTATAAACCAAAATTTGACATCTTGAACCCAGACTCAAAATTGGTGTTGACCGGTGTTATCGATATACATTTATGTTCAAAGTACTTATTGTTTATATCTTCTATTTCCAGACGATTATCCATTATGTTGAAACGTAAACATTTTAGCAAGTTAACAAAAAGGCAAAAAAATAGACGCCTTGCAAAAATCAGAGAACTTGAAAGCAGTCAAATAGAATCTGATCAAGAAAACAGTAGCACGGAAACCTTGAATACAATTTTTGAGTCTGATTCAAATGGAACCATTCTCAGCGACCCAGAATCACGTGAAAGCTCGTTGCATTTAGAAATGTTAAATTCAGTTGATGATCCATCAAACATTCAAGAATCTTATGACTCTGATCCTGAGTCAAACGACTTGATGTTCCTTAATGAACCTGCATCTGATTTAGAGTCCGTTGAAGAATATTTTAGTGATCAGACAAATCTCGAGCGTTGTACTGAGAAAACTTTGTCACAAAAATTATGTGCTTGGGCTACACAATTTAACATACCCCATAACGCCCTCAGTGCCATCTTATCTATATTACAACCTGTAGTTAGTGAACAACTACCAAAAGATGCAAGGACTTAATTATCTACCCCAACAAAAACATGCATCAAACAAATTGCATCTGGAAGTTATTTTCATAGTGGCATCATGTCTGGAGTCTTGAATTGGATGCAACGATCAATGAAAAGCATTTGCCAGATTGGTGACGTTATTGTGATTGATATTGGTATAGATGGTTTGCCAATATCAAAAAGTTCGAAAAGTCAGTTGTGGCCCATTTTGTGTAAGATTCGAAGTGAACATGTCACTGAGCCTTTTGTGATTGGGGTATATCATGGCAATCAGAAGCCTTCTTCCGTGGCCGAATTTCTCGATAGTTTTATCGAAGAATATCTAGAGATAGTACGCGAAGGATTCATGTTTTATAACAAGCATTACAATATTAAAATTGGAGCTGTCATATGTGATAGCCCAGCCCGATCATTTGTAACATGTACGAAATCTCATAATGGGTATTTTGGATGTAGCAAATGTGTGCAAGAAGGTGAATATAAACATAATCGCATGTTATTTTTGTAACAAGATTCACCTCGCAGAAGTGACTCCAGCTTTTCGAATAAAGAACACGAAGAGCATCATACAGGATATTCTCCATTTGAGAGATTATCAATAGGAATGGTCACACAGTTCCCGGTTGAATACATGCACTTGATTTGTCTAGGAATTATGAAGAAACTTTTAAACTTATGGTTGCACGGACATCAGACATCGAGATGGTCCATACGCAACATACTACTGATAAGTGAAATTCTTGTTTGTTTGTCAAAATGGGTGCCCAAAGAGTTTCAAAGAAAACCGAGAGGCTTAGATGAGGTTCAACGTTGGAAGACTACTGAATTTCGGTTATTTCTGTTGTATTTAGGACCAGTGGTACTAAAGAATTTTTTGCCACGTGAGAATTATGTTCATTTTAATTCCCTAAATTGTGCAATCCGGATATTATGTGATAAAAACGACTGTATTACAAATAATGCATATGCCACCGAGTTGCTGCAGTATTTTGTTCAGCATATGAAATCATTGTATGGGGAAGAGAGCATGATCTATAATGTGCATCATTTAATTCATGTTGCTGAAGATGTAAAAATTCACGGTTCTTTAGATTCATATAGCGCATTTCCATTTGAAAACTATATATGCAAAAATTAAAAAGATTCATACGCAAGCCCAAGGCACCTTTGGCACAGATTCATAGACGAATTTCAGAGCAAGCGATGAAAGATGCTACTCTATTAATAGGCAATCAAAAGCCAGCCTCGCCATATTTGACTAAACCAAAGAAGGAACATCTTCCTTTAAGTTGCAATCACTCACATTCCGTTGCCCGTTTTCCGGGATTCGATTTGACTACTCGTCAAAGTGACAATTGTTGTTTTTTAAATAATGGTAAGATTATAGTTGTAGAACATTTTGGCTATAAAAACGAAGTGCCAGTTGCTATAGGTAGAGAGTTTTTGACTGAGATGCGATTAGATGGGTATCCCTATGACTCGAGAAATTTAGGAATATTTGCTGCCAAAAATATGTCACAAATACGCACATGGCCAATTCGAACAATCAAGAATAAAGCAGTTTGCTTACCGATGGAAGATACGTTCTGCATCATGCCACTTCTTCATGTAAATTAATCAACATTTTGCAGTTGAGATACATGCAGATAATTCAATGATCAAAAGGTATAATTTTCATACGTGATGCGAAAAATAAAAAACGAGTACAGTCAAAAATATGTTCCTCTGTGTGTTTTCCACCACTAATTGTGGTTGATTGCAGCAGCTGTTTAATTCAATTCAAAACCCACTGTCATATTTTGTTTCAGATTGAAATAATGGCATATTACGTTCTCTTCTTTGAAAAGTCCTGCTCAGTTATCCCATCCGTGTGGGTCAGAAAAGAAAATAAAACTTTTATGTGGCCACCTAAAGGGACGAATGTGACAAAAATGATGAAAGAAAAAAAAATACCTCAGACCGATTGGGCAAGTCAGTCTTATTATCAAATGTATGGTCCATACGGTGAGCAATTTGCATATGATCTTTTATATATGTATTATAAGTTTGTTCGTCGTACTTTTGAATTTCTGTAGGTATAAGTTATGCTTCTGAATTGTGTTTCATCACAGGAACATATGAGCTAACACGCGATATGGAAAAAGAATTGATGTACTTATCTACGAACTCTGACCTGAACAATGCTGACGAAGATTCACCCAACAAAACAGGTCCTATCAAGCGCCTAAAAAAGCAGAAAAAGTTTTTTGATGATTCAGACTATTTAGAAAACTCTGAAATAATCACTACAGGTACTTGTTTCGCATTCTCCAGTATGAGATTCATGTTTGTACTATACATTCATGTCTGTGTATTTAGATAAAAGACATAAGAAGGACGCAATGCCCCACCCTCCATTTAATTATGGCGAAAAGATGGCTATAGATGACAAGGAGGATGATATTGTAGCATCACCATATGGTTGGTGGTTATCTATTACACAACCCTGATCCCAGCTATTCGAACGAGGGTGTTTTATCAATTTCCTTTTTCTGAATGTTCAGTGTTGTAATTGTAGTTTTTATTAGATGAGTTCCATTGAATTCTACTACTGTATTATTCAGAGGATTGTATGAACATTGAGAAATGATGGAATCACAGTATATTTTTGCGTCTTCAGTTCCAGATGCTCAAATATTTGTCGACACCTTGGATGGTATGGAAGACATTGTAAATTCTGACGAAACGTTCTGCCCTGAAGTAGAAACGAAGCAGCGTATGAACACGAATACGGCTAAGAAAATAAAACATAAACTAGGTATTATGTCAATCTGTACTACGCTTTGCATAATGCTAATAAGATTTTATTGTTAGTTCCGCGCTTCATGGAGAAAATACACAAAATAACAGATTTTTCAACTTTCGAGTCACAAATCGACACAAATCAAAATCTCGTTCAAGATTGTGGAGCACTGCCTGGTAACACTCAGTTCTCTCCCGAAGTGAAAATCGGGTCAGACAATAGACCTGCTCTAGAGAAAGAATGCCGAAAGATTGATACCGTATTGACAACGAATGCGCGCCCATCTAACCCTACTTCAGGTGAGAAGGTTGTTCAACAACCTTTATCCAATCAGACAAAAATATTTGTGACCGTTCAGTTCTATTAGTAATTGTTGTATATTACCCTTCAGAACCTCTGAAAGAAGTATCCAACGTATCAAATGAATTAACGGCTACTGAGCAACGTTTATGCAAAAAAAGGAAAGATACGCAACACAGTGAACCACATTATTCCTGCTGTGGTAAGTGCTTCCATGGGTATACTCACTAGCCAAATGTATACATATAATTGTTTACATACTATTGTCCGTATGCACATCAGTGCTATACGTCCTTTCAAAAGTCGGCTTCCGTGTTGACGAGAACTATGCAAATGAATTATATGCATACTTTTCAGATCATGTACATAGGTTACACAAAATGATGCAACACATGCAAAAAAAAATCGATTACTTGATCGAAAGTACAGACAATTACAATGGAAACATGAATAACGCAGAGAAAGTTATAGAAAAGCAATTACTACCAAAATTTCCATTAATAAGCCACAAAAAAGTTCTGAAATTCGAAAAACAATTATTGACTGACGAAGATGTATGCCGACAGTTTGTAAGTACCGGTTTACTCTGTGTTAATAAAATATTGTTTTGTTTCCCATTTATCTAAATCAGCTCTGAATACACTACCGAAATATTGCTTCAATGGCATGATGTTGTAGTAAAGTGATTCAATATCCATATCAAAACATATAATGTACTCTATAACTTACATCGTACTAAAAATTATAAATCTAATTGTAATTATTCTGTGCTAGAAAAAAGATCTTTTGTTTTTTTTGTAGCAAAAAAAGATTGCTCGCATCGGAGGAAAAAATGGCAAGTCTTGTGCGAGAAATGTTCTCTCACTAATTCTTCCTAACGAAGTTGCCAAATTGTATTCTTGGACCGGCCGAAGAGGTACAATTGAGATAGGAATAACAAAAATGATGGAACTCATAATAGGTAATGACATGTGCAAGAAATAATTATGATATTAGTGTTTTTTTTTTTATGCCACTTTTTCTAACTCTAATATATATGTATACTGACTTTTACTTTAGAAGGCAATATCTGGAATCAGTTTATCTATGTCTGCCAGATCAATCAAACTTGTTGGATATTGCAGATACTATCATAGAAACCAAAGGTGATTGCACTAAAGAGGATCCTAAATCTACGATTATGTGTTGGCTTCACCATGCAGGTGAAAGATGGAGAAAAAAGAATTCCTAGAGTCAGATGGCGAACCATATTATGAGAATAAGGCTACATAAAAGTATTGCTTGTGATATTGGGATAGCTATAATACAATATAAAATAGTCTTCTTTATAACATTTTTGTCACATTTTCACTCCTTTCGTAGATCAAGTTTATCAGCTTTTTCTTTTGTATCAGTTTGTCATGTGTTACCTTTATATATAAGTTTTGTTACGTCTTATGATCCCCTCAGAGAATGTTACGCCCGTTTGTTCTGTTTACTTTTTTATAAAGTTCATTATATAATATGTTTTCTTTGCACTAAGCTATTGAAAGTTAAGACTTTAAAGTGTCACAAAATTTATAGCTACCGCCTAGGACTGTGTGATAGTATTAAGTGATATCAGATCTGTATTCATTGATAACACGCTAATCAAGTACAACTTAAAGTTGTACTTGGAATGGTATCAACAAATATCTTAAAATATTTATTTTACTCAAAATAAAGTTTTCAATATTATTTTATAGTAATATTTCTACACTGCTTATTGATGTATAAATCATACCCATCGTGAGAATTATTCCTGGATATATTTGATGCCTGAATGCGCCAAACCTATATTGTTATACCGAGAGTTTTCGGTGAATCCGCACGACCCCCCCCTAAGGCCAAACCAACACAAGCACGCACCGCGTATATGAGGCTCGTTCAGAAGGGGATAGGCTACTAGTAGCATTGCATCCTCTCCCGAACGAGCCTCACGCATACGGTGAGTGTCTGTGTTGGTTTGGCCGTAGGAGGGAGTCGTGCGGATTCACCGAAAACTCTCGGTAGGTATATTGTATGGGAAATCCGACGTCAACTCAACCTCGATCTGACTCTTGACCTCTCCGATTTGGCTCGCGATTTTTAAAATGATTGTTTGGACTCTCAAAGGCACTCAGTTTTTTCCTCAGATTTTTTCGTATTGATCTGAATTTTCAAGAATTTTTGCAAACGACCATATTGATCGATACAATTTAAGAATCTGAGATAATTCTGAAAAATAATAATCAGGTAACAATTTTGAGGCCTTAAGCCGGAGTGGGCCGGCATTTACTTCTTTTTTTTTCTAGCTTTTTTCGGAAATAATAAAACAATTAGTAAAGAGTCAGTCCACTATGAGCGCCTGCTTGAACATTTTATACGTATATAACGTCTGATTTTGAGATATTTTTTCAGTTTTCCGAAAATTTTTTGTTGTTCTTTTCACAAAAATTTCTTCCGGAAAATCTGAAAGTATTCTCTAAAATCCGGTGTTACATATAAAAATGTTCAAACAACCGCCCATAGTGGACAGACTTTCGTCTAATAAGAAAAAAAAGAAGAATCGCAAAAATCTCGAAAGGTCGCTTTTAAGCAGCTGGTTAGTAGCTATGTCCAATCTTTTACGTAGCTACAAGATCGTTTTGAATAAGTTTGTAAGCAGCTTGTTAGTCGCTATATCTAAACTCCTATATAGCTATAAGATCGTTCAGAGTAAGTTACAAATCTGGGCCATAGGCTCAAAAAATACGCCTATGATGAAGTTTTCTGGCAGTTTTTTCAAAAAGTTGATAAGCTCCTCAGAAGTTTCAGCGAAGCTTTCTGTGCTATCTGGGAAGTATATATAGACGGACATGATCTTCTATATTCGAATAGATATTATATATACATATATTGTAATATATAATCATGTCTGGTCACATATACCCACACAGCACTGAAGATTTCCTGGAATATTTTGATGGAAACATTATTTGAAAGATGTTTCGAACTATTTCTGAAGTTTTTATTTGAACATTTCTAAAATATTTCACTGAAATTATTTTAATGAAAGATCTCTAAAAGGTTTCATGAATATGGTATACAATAGAACAATGGGGTATTTCTGAATATTGCAAACATTTTATAAATATGTCGAAAATCTTTCAAAAATTGTTTCAAAAGCAACTTTCTGATATATTGCAAAATACAATATAAAAATATTTCCTGAATATCTGGGAGAATATTTCAAACCATATGTTGTTAAAATATACTCAGAAACACTTCCAATATGTGAAAAAAGGACACTTATTTCTGAGGATTGATATTGAATACCGTCAGTTCGAAAGATAATATGATTTCAATTTTTTCATCCAATAACAAAATTATCTAGCGAATAATTCCCCATGTAGCCCGTAATAGTGTAGCCATTTTGCAGCAATATTGCAATGTTTCATTTTCAATACGTTGCACGTGTAATATTGCTGCAACCAGAATGGAACGTAGCTGTGCAACATTGCAACTGAAATATCCATGCAAGATTGCAACAACATTGTCAACTCCAAAATTATAACAATTCTACAGGTAGAAGAAGCAATAATAATTTTTTCATGAATCTTCTCAAAGAAGTAGAAATGTTTAGTTGTACAGAAATTGGAGAATTTTTTTTTCGCGGATTCTCGTAGTTAACCTAGAATCTTGTCGTCGCGATAAACATCATAAGCTAGTCGTTATAGTTGTTCGCTAAATACCATATCTCGATATAAATGTGCAAAGATCAAGAATAATCGTTGGTGTTATAAGTTCAAAAAAATGTAAATAGTCTTATAGGAGATCATTGGAGCCATATGCAGGGCTGCCAGCCACATTCTGGGTAAAAAAAAGTGAAAAAGGTGACCATTTGAAAAAAAAAAGTGACGAAAAAGTGACCAAAAAGTGACCAAAATCCCTTGAGAATTATATACTTTTATTGCACTCGCATAACATGAATGAGCTTAATAAGTTCAGATTCATTGCATAAAAAGTGGTTTATATTAATCGAAATGCAAAGTACATAAGATGACATAAATTTATTAGTACATAAATACATGCATGTATATTCAATACACATACAAAACAAGTAATATTTTTTGTAATCGCATTATATGTATATATTTTTTTTGGTCACAATTACTTAGTACGTTAGAAATATCACATCGTTATTCATATTACAGCTCTAGTACTCGCTGATACTACACTTAGAAATATTTCAGACTACGATATTATAGGAACTTTGGTTTCATACTTATAGAATTATATTTTTTTCTCTAAACACATTAATAATATTATTATTATATAAGAATATAAATAAAAAACATTGGAAGTAGATGGTCTTATTCAGCATCCAACCCATCTACATCCTCCTCTTGACCAGTTTGTTCCAGTTCGAATCGGGCCTTTTTGAAGAAGCTAGTGATAAGACTTGAGTTACGTTTCTCAATAATTCTACGTAGTGGCTCAATTTCAGAAGTATTCAAGTCCGACTTCATAGCTTGAACTCCCTTAAACAGTCCATGAGCAACTTTGGCCCCTTGAATATCATTTCCTTTTAGAGCAGTTTGAAGTCGATTGACTGCTTCTTCCAATAGTTTTTCTCTGGCCTCCACGCTGCTATCATTGGCCTGTTTAGCTTTCATCAATTGATCTTCAAGTTTCGTGATATCTTTTCTGTTTTTTTCTTGGTCTTCCAGTAGCTGCTGCTTCATTTTTTCCTCGTCTTTTTTTTGCTTTGCTTTTGTTGTTTCGACTATCTCTTTTTGTTTTTCTTTCTCTAAATACGCCTTGTAATTACTGTGAGCCGAACGTCCCATAGCGATAAGCTCTTTAGTAACGAAAACACGATCTGGCTTACCATCATATCTCCTTAGACCATCTTTGATGATCATTCTGGCATTTAGTGTTCTTATTGACATGGAAGCTCTATCTTCTGTCAGTTGATTGCCAGAGTCACTGAAACGCCTCTCTACATCAGCACTGCCATGCACAAGGCTCAAACTCGCCTTCACAATTTTTGTGATCAATGGAAACTTTGGGTCACCCATACCATTTTTTATATCGAATATCTTCCTCCAGTAGTGATCTATACGTTGTCCCGCAGAAGCAGTTGGAATTTTTTCTAGCTGAAGAAGAAGCCATTCATCCAAGAGCTGTGCCTCAGAGATGCCAAGAGGGAGGATTCTATTAATTGCTGCGATACTGCCAGTGCTTATGGAATCTGTTAATAGTTGAGGCTGAAGAAATCTGAAATGTTTAGCTGTGACAGACCTTAAAATAGATTTGGCTAACATGTGTTCGGCTGCCGCCTTGTAGTGCTGCTGAGCATTATAACGAAATTGCTGAACATCTCTATCACTCAGTTTCTGGAGAGCGGCCTCAGTCCTCTCACCGCATAAAACATCTTTCACCGGTCGCATGTGTTCTGCAGCAAATGGGTCATTGATTTTCCAAAAGTTCTTCACAGTCTCAGGTTTACATATTTTATTGACAATGACCATCAACAAATTTTTGGCTTCTTCGTAAAGAATATGAATGAGTGGTTCTTGTTTTTGAAAAATTTTGCAGAAGCGCTCAAACAGCTGGGCGGTCTCACTGACAAATAATATTTCTGCGATAGTGGAAGGATTTTTTAGGTCTTCGACGATCTTGGCTAACCTATTGTTTTCTCTCAGCTGCTTTACTGAAGCTTTTTTGGCCACGGTTTCAAGGAAGAAATGCTTGATGGCTGGATATTGCTCGTTCACTCTTTCTGACACAGGCCCTAATGTCAACCAACGAGAGGGCACATGCTTCATGAACGCACGCATCGGAACTTTTATTGCTGCTTGACTTTTTTGATAATCTTCTTTTCTGCTAGAATAACCATCGAAATAGTAGAACAAATTGATCGACAAGTCTTCGGCTTTTTTGCCTAATTTATTGAGGCCTTTCTCGAACGCGTTATGTATTATATGAAGATTGCAGGTTCCAATACTGAGCAGACTTTTCTTATCATTTCGACCTGGAGCAGAGATGACATCGGCATTCACTAGTCGGAACACTTTTTGGTTGACAGTAGGTCCATCGGATCCCAGCATCAACATTCGAGCCAAAGGTAAGTTCGCATTTGTGATAGCCTGCAGTATACGTTCATGGAGCACTTCCCCTGTGGCATGTCCGACAAAGAAAGTTTCAAGAAAGTTTGACGCAGTAGCATTCTCTTTAGAAGACCAATATCTGTAGTATAAAATACAATTTCAATAGTTATGTTTCACTTCAATGCAGGTTGTAATGGATTTTTGAGGTGACTGAATTGAAAAATACTTTCACTCGAAAGTAAATATTGAAAATTCAATGGTCATGAAGACATACCAAACAAAAAATGTACTGAGAGGTCAAACTGTATCATATCATACCTTATGGAGACCTGATATTCTTTCATTCCTCCCTCAGATGTAGACTCATCAAACTCTATCGAGTAAACGGCATTTTCTTTCTGAATATCATCCAGTAGCTCCTTTCTGAAGTACGGTCCTAGAGCGTCGGTCATGTAGTAGGTAACTTTCGTCCGACCCAAAGTAAAAGTTGTAGGAATATTCTTGACCATGGCTCCCAAGACATTTGTTATATTATTGCACGAGGAACTTGAATTATTATGGGCAACTACATTCATGGTCCATATTAGCTCAGCCTTAATAGCTTCATCTTTTTCAGAGTAGATGTTTACAAGCCTTGGCCCAGCATGTTGCTGTTCTTGGTCAATTGCAGCAGTGTTTTTTGCCGCAAGATGAAGCTGCATCGGGTCCAACTTCATTTTCGCATTTTCTTTGTGCTTACATTTTTGGGTGTGCTGTGCAATGGCTTGGAATCCCTTGTTGCAACATATAGACGTTTCACAGACTTTGCAAAAAACAGCATGTTTATTTTCTTTAGTAGCATACTCGCCAACTATTCTACCATTTGGGTCAGTTCTTCTGAACCAGTCGTTATTGACGTAACATTTCCCCATCTTATTTCCATCAACCTAGATGAAAAAATATCGGTATTGATTATAAACCAATTCCTCCGTGCGAACATTCACAAAAATATACACAGAAATTCCGGTGAGCGCCGGCAGCTAGTTTGAGGTTATGCCGTCTAGACGAAAATTTGAATGCAGTTAGTTTGTAAAAAAAAAAAAAATGTCGGACATACTGTGATACATGAATAATGTGGGATATTAAGAAATACTTTATCCTATACACTTACCTTTCGCGATCCGAATGTTGTTGACACGACGAAAGCACGGTTGAAAAACACACGAACTGTTGACATACAAAGATAGGTGCAGACATTTTGGCAGCGGACATGCGCGCGCATCCGCGCATGTCTAGTAAAGCCGCGCCAATCTAGCCGTGCACTTGAGTGTTAAATTGGAAATTATCAATATCGCTAAAAAGCAATCAAGTCCCGAAAAGAAGGTGTACTAGATTTAGGATTCGAATTTCAAAAACAAGAAAATGGCCAACAGGGTGAAAAAAGTGGAAAAAGGGACTAAATTTAAGAAAAGTGACAAAAAGTGACCTCTTTGAAAAAAAGTGACAAAAAGTGGAAAAGGTGACTCACTGGCAGCCCTGCATATGGAAACCGGAGATCACTCGATCAAGAACGTTAGGCAACTATCCTCAGGGCCAGTATTTGGATGGGTGACCGTTTTTAGACGATTTGATTTCATTGAGTTATATCTAACTATATATGGATGTATCTAATTATATGAGGTTGGATATAGATATATATAGCTATATCTAACTATCTTTAGGCGGAATTGATACATATACAGGTAGATATAACGATATATGACCATATATACCAAGATATCAGTATATATTCAGATCCATGTATATATGCTCGGTCGTGCCAAAATACGGATCCAAATATATATAGACGATTGGATCCAATCATATATGATTATATCTAATCTTTTTTTCTCGAGAATTTAAAAAATGCGGTATAACTTGATGTTTGAATGAAATACGATTTCCTCAATATGAACAGTTATATAATTCAAGATTGAGAACGGTGGTGATTATGATTTGTTAAAAAACAAGTGTGTCAATTATAAAAAAACAAAACATGTGATTTCAAATCATTTTTACGAGGTAGTACTATACTGCAGGTAGGGTACTGATTTAAAAAAAAAATATTATATTTATAATGTGTTAATTCTAAAAACAAGTCATCTCAAATCGTTTTTACGAGCTAGTATTATACTGCAGGTAGACTGCAGGTGGAATACCGATGCAACGGGTAGCGGTCATAAATAAGAACAGTTAAATAATCCAAGATTGCGAACGGTGGTGAGTATGATTTGTTAAAAAACAATATACATACTGTGAGTTTTTCTATTTGCGGAACGACCCGAGCGTTCAGCTCATGTTCAGGTTGAGCACCGTTTCCCCCCACGGCTATCCCCACCCTCAAGATTATTTATCAAAATACCCTAAATATGAGGAATGTTTGAAAATAATGAAAAATTGAATTTGAACAATCATCTGAGGTAATAATAAGGCAATTGAACATGAGCTCAACGCACGGGTCGTTCCGCAGATAGAAAAACTCAGGGTATATATAATTATAGTGTGTCAATTATAAAAAACAAAACCTGTTATTTCAAATCATTTTTACGAGGTAGTACTATACTGCAGGTACGGGGTATATGATATTACGTGAATGACCGGCTTCCACTAGCCCGACGATCCGACCCTTAGTATCCATAGATAAATCTGGCTCGCCTGGTTTGCCCATTACTCGTCAGTTTGGTTTTCACTGTTCAGCTTACTCAATTTTCTTAAATTGCGACAAATATCAACTCACCTTATTATATATGCAAATTCAGACCTACGACCGGGCCAATCAACGCTCAATTTTCGCCCAGGCCAATCAGAAAAAAGAACCCTTGCAATCCAAAGGTCAGGTAGATTTTCTATAAATCGCCGAAATTTTGCGCAATTTGTTACAAAGGCCGGTTGATTTACTCGACGACTGCAAAACGTTATAGCTAGTAACGGCGAAATGACAAAATATTAAATATAGTATAGTTGATGTATATCGCGTTATAAATATGCATCTTGCAGTTTATTGAAGTAGGACAAAATAATGTTTCATTTATGGCTATATACTGTGACGTGGTATTAGAAAAATACCAGTCCCAAGGCACGAAATACCGTATGGCGATGAGTTGTGGTCCAGAGGGATATTCCAGGCTTTAGTTAAGAATTTAGGGAAAAATTATATTTAACTAATTCTTGTTATTTTTATCATTTCTATGTAATTTATGTAACTACGATCTCGATACGCAACGAGAAATCTACCGTCGAGGGATCCTCCCGAAGAACTTCCGAACATTCTGGTCTATAACGTCTCGATCAAGGTGACCTACGTATCGTTACGACGTGCAACTCTTCGATTCGCCAGGGAAGCGTCGAAGAATAGCGTCAGCTCTCGGTCTGGGGATCGGCCTGTCTCTACTTCCGGATAGACGGCGTACAGGGATGTGCGAGAAGCACGATAAAATCCTCCCGTCATCTGACGAACCTACCGTCATCGCTATTTGTCTGAATGCTGGAGAATCGGTGTACAGGGCCGCGCGAGAAGCGCACTTCACAGCCTCCCGGTTCTTCAACTTATCGGCCTGGAGCCGAATTAGATCCAACTACATCTACTGTCTCGGAAACCGTTATCGCGGCCGTGGTTGGTCCAGAAAACCCCCGGTACAGCGTTCCGACCTGCGAACTTCCTATCGTGAGCGAGGTTCCTAGTGCTCCCAGCACGATGCTATCGTCTCGAATTTCCATGGATTGACCTCTGTTGTAAGGCCTTGAAATATCGTTACCTAGTTCTGGCGAGCGAGGTTACATGTTAACCCAGCGTCAGGGGAAATTCAAAGGAAGGCGGCAGGATGAGGGGTAAGAATCAGACGGTCAAGGCACGGCAGGTACCCCTACACATCCCACTACCAGATCAACGTACGGCGAAATTACCAGCACCTGACAGCCAATTACCGACGAGAATCAAAACCAACGATTCTACATCTATCGTCACGTGACCTCTCGCTAGCCGGAATGTTCTGGAAGTCAAGAAGTCGTCTATATAAGGGGGTGACACGAGCTATTCAGCCTACTTCTTCGCATTTTTGGCCACGGCTCATCGCCAACGCATATCGTATCGAGTATCCATAAAATTGTGTTAGTGAAAAGTGTATCATATCGTTGAATCTCTACTAAAAGGTAAGGTCTTGATCTTTTGTGAAGACACGGAGTTGCTTGAGTTATCTTTCTGGTTTATTAATTTATTTGTGAGCTAAGAAGCTCGTTTTATTATCGTTAATTAACAAGCAACCTCGTGCCTGTCTGAGTTACGTAGACCTTTCTAGTATTCTTTCTCGCTATCTTTATCTTATTCTCTTGATTATCGCTTATCTTATACTATTTTGCTATTTTATTCTATTTCATATTTCATTTTGTTATATTGTATATCTTGTGCATGCTATCGTAGAAAAGTATCCTGGAATATCCCTAGCGAAAGTAGCCGCGGTTTGCGTTAGGCACCGCGTTACAGCGTAATTTTTGTTTAAGTTAAATATCGTATAAATTATTATTTATTGAGTAAATTATATTTTGTTCAGACAAAGCACTACCGTATGTTCTATTTCTCATGTTAAAGTAAATTCGGTATCTTAATTATCGTAAAATCCGTATTTTCAATTTAATGCAGTATCTTCGATTAAATTCAGTATCTTTGAGATAATTCAGTTTCTTTAATTTGCTTCCTTATCTTTGATATCGTAAATTCAGTATCTCTAATTTTGGATTCAGTATCTTAACTATCGTTAATTCAGTATTAATTATTGTTCATCACTAAATTATTTAACACCAATACAGTTTGTTATTGATTTTCTTTCGTGAGATACCTGTCGTAAGTCGCGTTATGATTTAACTTTGCTTTTGGGTACGAAGTATCGCTCTGTGATACCAAGTCTGGAGTATAGTCAATTTGTATTATATCGAGTCACCTCTGACGCCGGCTTATTACTTGTATCGTCTGTAAACTGCGTAAAATCTATTCTTCCTGTCAAATTTCTATCGTAACAAACTTTTATTCTATTTCTGTCATACTGAATGCGTAATTTATCTTACTACTGATAATCTGTTCTTTAATCTTTTCTTCAACATTTCTTGTACCATATCGCTTATATTATCTGATTGTTTCTTGTAATTATGCTGACTATTTTCTTGCGATTATTTTGTAAACTTGCCTATGGTTGATGTTACCTAATTTTTGATACTATCTTTCGCTAACTAAATAATCTCCTAATAATTGTGCTTTCACATTGCTATCGCTTATAACCTTTGTTAATATCTTTCGTTACCATACTTGTTTTAAACAGAATATATGGCCTAACAGGCACATTGAAGGAAATTATATTTGTCTAATGGTGTACCCTGCCCCTCTACTTTAAGTACCGTATGTTATCTGAGCTAGTTGAGTTGTCGATCGTCGCGATCTCGTATGTTTTATGTTTTCTTGAATATCGTATCTTATTTTGTTAATTACTTGACGCACTAGCGTCTGGCGCCCAACATTAGTTTTGGCTCGTATCTTATCTTAAACACGGGAAAGCGCCGAATTGTGCTGGACCAGGGTTTTTTCCTCCCCGTAGATAGTTCACGTCACAATACATATATTCATTATATATATTAAAATATAAATAATCGTCAATTTTTTTTATATTTTCATAGATTTTATCAATAAATATTTCGTTGAATTTTTTAACTTAGAATTTTAACCATGTATAGTATATTAAGACATTATTAAGAAGTAATCAATTTTTCTTGAAATATGAATATGATATTACGTGATCTACCTGTCGTTAGTATTTATAGCTTTCGAATTATATTTAATAGATAATTATATTTTTATACATCTGTCAGTTTTCATATTATTATACATATTTTATTACTTGTTGGTATTTGTAATAGATATAAATTTCATCTATATTATTTTGCTGTTGTTCATTTTATTTTCTTCTCATTATCTACTGTTGAGTTCTAATTATGGTTTTTTGGTTTTTTTTATTCAATAAAAATATTATACGTTATCTAAATTTATAAACGGCCAACTGAGTATGTTACCTGAATTCTTCTCCCCATATCCCGATTCTTAATTTTTCCATTCAATATAGATATATACATTTACGAAACTTACATAAAATAATAATTCTAAGAAATTAAGAATTTGCTGTAATCGAAAATTTAGTAGATCACTGCTGAATCTGAAATGCAAATTTCGATCAGTTGGGGATCATATTTTTAGATAAAATTTTTCCAAACTAATTGCATAAGTTAATTCTGTATAATATCAAAATCGAGTTCAAATTTAACTCTTCTTCACTAAAATCAAGAAATTTCAGATCAGGTGTCGATATATTATACATAAATTTGTCGACGACGTATGACGAGTCGGTAGGCGAGAAGGTAAATCGGGCAGATAACCTACTCCAAGTAAAGAACGAAATACTTCGGAAAACGGAATAAAAATAATTTCCGAAATATCCACAGGCCGGGGCAAGCTAGCCGACCGGCCAGCCGTAACGCATCGTTGGGCTCAGGGAGAGGGGTTTGCGGAGCGAGGGGCCTGCTCAACAGCGTAGACGCTGAAACGCTTGAGCCTCAATTTCGACCCTTGATGAACTTTATTGCCCAGCTGTACCTATAATACCCATACATGAATTCTGTTTATGGATATAGGGAAGGCTGCACATAACGGAGACCTTAATAAAAAGTTCAGATTTTATGGACTTTTGATGTATGTTCACGGTGAATATTTGTTGTTCTTGAATATAATTTTCAACAAAAATGAGCGAAACCTGACGTAAAAAGTACTCTTGACACTTAATGAAAACAATCACTATAAAATTCATAAATTTTTTATAAAATTCTCGATTTTAGAAGGGGTGTCTGTTTTGATCCAACTTCACCTATTAATAAAGCTCGAATTCATGGTTATTGCGTGTGCTCACGCGTAGTATGCCCCAATTATTCGGTTCCGCTCGGCTATTCCGGCTTGATAGCCCATATCGTTTATATTGTCGTTGAGATCCTGTACCTCATCATCCTCGAGCTGCACATCTTGTAAATGTCTGAACGAATGAAAATTATAGTGAACGGTCATTACAAAATAAATTTTATCAAAATTGCTGCACTTACCTACGAATTATACGAAAATTATGCAAAACTGCAGCCGCTGTTACAAATTTCGCTACCGTTTGTGGATTCCGATAGCACAATTTTCTTTCACGTTTAATGCATCGCCACACTGCTGTTATATGACCGAATGTTTGTTCGATTCTTCAGCGTGTCGAAACGTGATCTGCAGTATATCTGGCAGCAGGGGAGCCTTCTGGTGCATTACGGACAGGTGTAAGTAACACTGGTGAAGGAGTGTACCCACTATCGCCTACGAAAATATACTTATAATCTGGAGTGAACCATTTTATTTGACAAGGCGATGGACCCACTGATAAAATACAGATTACTTCAGAAAAGTTTTGGACAAGAATTCATACCAAGTAAATGATAATGCCCTTCCGCTCGTGCTATTCGCGCATCTTGATGCAGCCCTTCGGATTGACGCTTCGCTGCGCTGAACTCCCACACAAACCTATCGTTATTGCTTCCGGGGCAACAACGTATACTACGTATACAGTAGTCTGCATCACAAATCTATAAAATGCATCCAAATTACTGATGACTTTTATTTCCAATGGCAAAAAAACAATAAGTATTTGCACACGCACAACTTGAACATTAAGCGCGTGAAATCCCTCGTGGTTGTAAAACGCTTCCTCGTTTTCACACGGCCTAATAAACGATACCAGGACACAGTCAATCAAGCCCAACACGCCAGGAATATTGATGAGCTGTTGAAACCTGCGTAAATTACGTGAATTGAAGCGCACGTAATTTCAGGCACAGATACTTGTGATAAAATAGCTCCGATAATCTCTGACAATATCATACTTTTATAATCATTGAATTAATTACAGCAGCGGTTACCGTTGTTGCACGCGTTGCCGTTCTACTCTGGTTGATGGCAGCTGTATAATTCTTGGTGCAACGCCAACGAGGGCATTCGTCACTCTGTGAACACAGCGACTTACAGTAGACTGACTAAGAGGGTGATGGTGGTCTTGTCCGACACCCTTTTGATATGCTCCCTCAGCGAAAAAACGCAATGCGCAGAGCACTTGAATGTGTACTGGAATACACGAGTTGTTATGTGGCTCGATATCAGCGCGTAAGAGATCCACCAGATTTATCACCAAGTCACAAGGCATTCTTAAATAAAAATTACAACATCTTGACCACATGGTTAAATCAGAGTATTTGGTGGTCGGTCCTACACTGAGATCGCTCTGCATATCGACCCTATGAGCAATTCACCATTAGATAGATGTACAAATTTGATAAACCATATTACTGAACCTGTATAATTTACGAAAATATTCCGGATCGATTTCGAAAGGGTTTGATGTATCCCGAATCTCACTTCGGCGGATCCTAAACTGACGCAGTCGTCTTAGCCTCTCCTGCGCCACCTGATCTTCTTCGACGGCTAGTGCCGCTACACCAGCAAGAAACATATCGAGCACCCTATATTAAAATTTCATTATCACCTCGAAAAAAAAACAATATTGTATACTATAATGGAACCGCGCCAACTTCAAAGAGTACGCTACGGAAAATTTATTCGCTTTATTTACTTAATTAATTATAATAATACTTACTACAAGAGTATTCGTCAATCGCGTTAACACTTGCAACACAGCAATCAGGTAGGTCAATAACAGTGATAATCTTAATCGTAATCGTTAAGTAATAATAATCCAAGTAATATAAATAAATATATTAGGTGAGTGCTCACGCGATGTGAAAATATTATGTACGACGTTGTTATTAGCGGAAAGAAGACTAAAAATTTTTATTGACGAGAAAAATTATCAGGCGTCCTGGGAATCGAACCCAGGCCTACCGGCTGCCAATCCGGGGGCTTACGCCACTAGACCACCTAGTCGCCCTATTAATCGTGCCTTCAAATTTAATCTCGTCAATTTTAAGTCTTTGTGTTATTGATCTTGTGCTTGTATTTTGTTAATTATTTCAATTTCAAATATCTCGACATAAGCACATTTAAACAATTAATTAAATTAATAGTGAGTGAGCGCATGGTCTCACATACTGTGAAAGAAAGCAATAAAGTATGATACTAGGTCGACAATTAGTCGGTATGGAAGCTATTCGCTTTATCTAGCTGTCCATATAATTATATAAGATGGCACCACCGTCTTATCTCCCTTCTCTAGTAATATTGCAATCTACCCGGATCTTCCGCTGTTATCTGCCCCTGTGCGCGTAAGGTCATATAACTGTAAGCATGTATGTATAAAAGTTAAGTAAAAGCATATGTAAACGTATAAAGTATAAAAGTTTCCCGTGATAAATAAAACATATATATATTATCAAAGATAACAAAACGAATAGTAATTTCTTTACCCACGCTGATTCCACGACCAAATTATCACAGGTTATGGGCCCAGATAACGCGGATGGCAAAGATTAGCGTGGAATAAAGTCACGTTGCGAAAAAGTGAGGTTAAAATAACGGCGTGGACAACGCCGGTCGGCAACGGTTCTCGTGGCATAAAACTATTCGGTTGTGCGGTGTAGAGCAGAAAATATATATATTAAAAGTATGGAGAAAATATATATGAACACGGGTGTGAAGCTGGAAGGCGGAAACAACTGGAATGTATGGAAATTCCAGAATAAAGTAATTCTCCAAGCGATGGGCCTGTACGGCGTGGTGGATGGCACTATACCAGGCCGGAACAGGGAGCAGCGGATTATGCTGAATGGGTCACGAAAGATAGCAAGGCGCAGGGAGTCATCGTAACGCACCTCCATGAAAAGGTTATGGTACATATCTTAACAACCACTTCCGCCAGAGATATGTGGTCAAAGCTCATGGCCGTATATGAAAGAAAGTCGGCTACCAGTTTGCACCTCGAGCAACAAAAATTTTTCTCGCTGAAGTGCGACGAAGGAGATATCTCAGTCTTCTTTGCGAGGTTAGAGGAGATCCGAGGCAAAATAGCACAGTTGGGTGAACAAATATCAGATAGGATGATAATAACCAAAGTGCTAACGGCGCTACCGGAGACGTACAGACATTTTGTGGCTGCGTGGGAGTCCGTGCCCGTAGAGGGCCAAACTATAGACGAGTTAATAGCAAGGTTGCTAGTAGAGGAGGAGCGGTTACGTGGAAGAGACCCGTCGGTCACAGAGGGAACCTCCGAGGCGCTGGCGAGTAAAAGTCTACGGAGCGCGGTTAAGTGCTTTTCGTACGGAAAAATAGGGCATTACAAGAAAGATTGTCGAATGGCTAAAGGACAGTGCCATTATTGTAAAAAATCCGGCCATCATATAAGTGAGTGTAGAATTCGGTTGTACAAACAACCGAAGAAAGAAAATCAAAATACAGAGACTAAAGACAGTACAAAAAGTAACGCGTTCGTGGCAGACATAAGAAACAATCAGAGCTGGTTGGTTGATACGGGCGCGAGTGAACACATGTGCTTTGTAAAAAGTTATTTCCTAACCTATACCGAACTAGTGACAAGTAAGAAAGTTGTAATCGGAGATGGCAGCGAGCTAGACGCGGTGGGTTATGGAGTCGTAAACATAAAGGCATACAACGGTGCAGAGTGGATTAATACGACATTGAACAATGTGTTGTACGTGCCTCAAATGACCGTGAATCTGTTCTCGGTACGGAGTGTGATGGACAGGGGGTATCAAATGTTCTTCGACAAAGAGGCTTGTAAAATAGTAAAAGACGGTAAAGTGTCGGCAGTGGGTTATAGACATCAGAAACTCTATGTTATGAAGTTTAGCACGAGGGAATGTGCGGCTATAGTTTATACAAAAGACAGTTTATCTGGGTGGCATCAACGGTTAGGCCACCAGAATAAAGAGTATGCGAAACAGTTTTTGGACAGGAACAAGATAATCTATGAAAAAGACAACATTAGCTGCGAAGGGTGCTTGAAGGGGAAGATGCACAAACTCCCGTTTCAAAGGAGTACAACAACCACAAGTAGCGTGGGTGAGATATTACACATGGACGTGTGCGGTCCCATGCAAGTACCTTCGGTGGGTGGTTCTAAATTTTTCTTGTTGATAAGAGATGACTTCTCTAACTATAGGTATGTAGCATTTATAAAAGCTAAACATGAAGTAGCAAACAAAGTCAAGGAGTTCATAATGTTAGTAAAACAAGATACTGGAAATAAAGTAAAAATAGTGAGGTCGGACAATGGCACAGAATTTGTAAATAACGATTTAAAAAAATTTTTTGGAGAAAAAGGTATCCGACATCAAACCTCCGTGGTATATACCCCGGAGCAGAATGGCAAAGCCGAGAGGGATAATCGAACTCTGGTCGAAGCAGCTCGATCGATGATAATGGAAAAGGATCTTGAACCGAACCTGTGGGCAGAGGCGGTCAACACCGCGACGTTCGTGTTGAATAGAACTGGAAAAAGCAACGTACCACAGAAGACACCATTTGAGGTGTGGTTCAATAAAACGTTTAATATAACTGATCTTAAAATTTTTGGGTCAAAGGTATACGTCCATGTTCCTCAACCCAAGAGACAAAAGTGGGATCCAAAGGCTGAAGAAGGATTGTTCGTCGGGTACGGTGAGAATACTAAAGGCTATCAAATCTATTTTCCCAGCAAGCAATCGGTAGAAACGAAGAGAGATGTGGTATTTGTACAAGACACACAGCAACCCACAATCATGATATACGAATACACAGAAGCCAAAGATAAGGAAGATCCTCCGCCAGAAGCTGACCAAAACCATGAAGAAGATGATGATCGTAAGTCGGACAGCAGTGCTTTTGAAGACTGCAACTCGTCAGAGGTAGCGGATGAGAGTGAATCGGATGATTCGCAAGCAGATCTCAATGCTACTCTGATACGCGAGCCTGGCAGAAGGAAAACGAAGGCACCGGCTTGGATGCAAGACTACGAGACAAGTTTCATCAGCGTTCTGGGAGAACCAACGACATATGAGGAGGCGATCAACGGCGAAAACTCGGATAAGTGGAAAGAAGCGATGAATAACGAGTTAAAAGTGCTGCGGGAAAATAATACCTGGACTGAAGTGAAGTGTCCTACGGGAAAAAGGGTAATCGATAGCAAGTGGGTGTATAAGATTAAAGGTGGAAGTGATGGGTTGCCGTCGGAGCATAAAGCTCGGTTGGTAGCCAAAGGTTTCCAACAAACTGATCAATTTGAAATGTATGATGTGTACGCACCAGTAGCAAAAATTGCGACGTTTCGGGTGCTGTTAGCTATAGCAAATAGGTTAAGGTTGCCCGTTCACCAAATGGATGTTCGGAGCGCATTCTTGTATGGCGATATAGAAGAAGAAGTTTATATGAAGTTGCCAGAAGTTTTAAATTGTGGAGAAAATATTGTAGGTAAACTGAATAAGTCAATTTATGGACTAAAAAAGTCGCCAAAATACTGGAATCAAAAGTTTGATACTGTTATTCTAGAAAAAGGTTTCACTCGTTCTCAGAACGATTTTTGTTTATATGTAAAAAGTAACTCCAAAGTGAGAATGTATCTGTTATTATTTGTAGACGATATATTATTGTTTGGCACAAACGCTCAGGAAGTCACAGAGTTAAAAGATTATTTAAAAAGTATTTTCTGTATGAAAGACCTGGGATTAGTAAAAAATTATTTGGGCATATCGGTGAATCAGAATCTTGAGTCAGGTATCACGACGTTATCACAATCAAATTACTTGAAACAAGTTTTGGATAAATTTGGGATGACTGAATCAAAACCACAGTTCACTCCCATGGAAAATAAATTTCAATTTCAGAAGCCTGAGTCATCAGATAAAATAATTGAAGCCAAATGTAGACAAATTATAGGCTGTCTAATGTATGCTGTTCTAGGAACACGCCCAGATTTGTGCACCAGTATCTCGTATTTGAGCAGGTACCAAAATTACGCGAACGTTGAACTGTATAAAGCATTGAAGAGGGTGTTACTATATGTGAAATGAACATTAAATCTAAGTCTGTTTTTCCAAAATAACAGCCAAGAGCGCTCGTTGTATGGGTACGTAGACTCTGACTGGGGCGCAGACATAAATGATAGAAAATCTACATCAGGTTTTACTTTTAAGTTATTTGGCTGCACGGTAGCATGGTCTTCTCGCAAACAACAAACGGTGAGCCTCTCATCTACTGAAGCCGAATACATTGCTCTATGTTCAGCAGTTGTCGAGGCATGCTGGTTAGAAAAATTACTTAGCGACTTTAAAATAAACAGAATAGGTCCTGTTGTTGTATATATAGATAACCAGGCAGCCATAAATATAGGGAATAACCCCGAAAATAATAAAAGAGTAAAGCACGTAGATATAAAATTTAACTTTATTAAGCAGAAAATTGAAGAAAAACAAATAGCCCTAGAATATGTAAGATCGGAAGATCAAATTGCAGATTTGTTCACAAAACCCTTGGCCAGAGAGAAATTTGTGAAATTTGTAACTCTCCTGGGCCTAAAATAAAAAAAAAAAAACACACTTTATTGAGGGGAGGTGTGAAAGAAAGCAATAAAGTATGATACTAGGTCGACAATTAGTCGGTATGGAAGCTATTCGCTTTATCTAGCTGTCCATATAATTATATAAGATGGCACCACCGTCTTATCTCCCTTCTCTAGTAATATTGCAATCTACCCGGATCTTCCGCTGTTGTCTGCCCCTGTGCGCGTAAGGTCATGTAACTGTAAGCATGTATGTATAAAAGTTAAGTAAAAGCATGTAAACGTATAAAGTATAAAAGTTTCCCGTGATAAATAAAACATATATATATTATCAAAGATAACAAAACGAATAGTAATTTCTTTACCCACGCTGATTCCACGACCAAATTATCACACATACACTATTCGGTATAGACTTGCGTCTAAGTACCTGTTATTGGTTATACTTAGGAAGATATAACTAACTCTACAGAAGGTAGAACCATTTCAGCCGTGGTATGAATTTAGAGGAAAGAAGACTTAAAATTTTTATTGACGAGAAAAATTATCAGTCGTCCTGTCCAAAATTTTTCTCGTGTGAGTCTAGTCTAGTGGCGTAAGCCCCCGGATTGGCAGCCGGTAGGCCTGGGTTCGATTCCCAGGACGCCTGATAATTTTTGTCGTCAATGAAAATTTTAAGTCTTCTTTCCTCTAAATTCATACCACGGCTGAAATGGTTCTACCTTCTGTAGAGTTGGTTATATCTTCCTAAGTATAACCAATAACAGGTACTTAGACGCAAGTCTATACCGAATAGTGTATGTGAGACCATGCGCTCACTCACTATTAATTTAATTAATTGTTTAAATGTGCTTATGTCGAGATATTTGAAATTGAAATAGTTGTTATTAGCAACACCTTTTTTTTTTATTTGTATCTTGACAACCGCTCACTCATAGTTGCAGCTGGAATCAGTTGTAATTTTTATTGCAAGAGCTATGCCGCAAAATCGAGCAGATATAAATCAATTGAAGGCACTATTGTGCTATATGGAAAGCCACTCTGCATGCGCCAAGGGTAGTAGATATATAAGGGGGGTTCTGGATATAGATTCCTGCACCGACACATTACCGACATCTTATCCGAGACGCAAACCCTTCATTCTGGAAGGTTCGACAAGAAGGTCATGCTGTAACCCTCGACACCAGGTCGTTCACTCCTATGAATAGCGTCACACACCCTTGAATTGATGGTACACCCTCAATTAATTGAGGCCATACACTCTCAATTTAACGTCACATACACTCAGGTCAACGTCACACGCCTCAAATAAAACTCTAACCGTAAGGATAAGTCGAGGACGGAGGGGTCTGCCAGAGTTTCCAGGAATTGAGTCGGCGCGAGTCATTAAAGAGGTGATGACGGAAAGGGGTCAGATGTCATAAATCTTTACACGATAACTGTCTCGCAACTCCTGTATGCAGGTGGTCCAATTTTTTTGCTTATGCACGTGCACTTGACACATACCCGGTTACCCATACATACACATACACATACGCTACAGAGTCTGCTCATGTATTCGTGCATGAGATGAAGGCAAAAAATAGAGACGGCTAATGGATTGGACCCATTACACCAATTTATGACAAGTGTTCTGATTCATTCATGGCAAGTGTTGTGACAAGGTCAAGCCTCCCCGATTCTCGGAAGTTTCCGGCACCCTGTGAGATTTGAGAAGTTCCGAATGCGTGACTTTAGGAAGATCTTTCGGAACGTTGTTGGCTATAAAAGAGGGAAAATTTTAGGATTGACACCTAGTATTCAACGGATCTTCGAGTGGTGCAGAATCTTCTTTTCTGACGTCTCTAAAAAAATCCAGTCTCACAATGGAGATGATGTTGGATGTGCAAGGTTTTCAACAATTAAACAACGAATTCATACTGAAGGAGCTCGGTGTAATCACTATTCAAGCAGATGAGAAAGGCAAGCAACGTCTGGCTCGCATTCTCTTCAAACCACCATGTTCTTGGGAAACCTTATCGGTCAACTGTAGAGCTACCAACGCTTGGTTGACGCGGAATTATCATAGAATACCGTGGAATGATGGTAATATACCTTACGATGATGTGCCGAAAGGAGTGAAAAAAGTTGTCGAGCATGCAAATTATATCTATGTAAAAGGAGAGGAGAAGAAAAAGTGGATCGAAAGAATCATCAACGATGACTCAAAGTTCGTGATCGAATTGGGAGAATTGGGATGTTCAAGTCTTGAAATGCTACAATACATCGAAGTCGTTCATTGGCATGGAGACTATCATGGGAACGTTCCCAGGTATCAGTGTGCTTTCGAAAATGTTCAGCGATTGAAAACTTGGTATTTGACAAAGTGTACTGGCTCCCGTCATAAATCATTGCACATATACCTTCAAGTAGGGAGTTTGAAACGAATGAAGACGGAAGACATCGCATTTTTGTCGAAGGAATTCATCCTCATTCACGCATCGAATATCATCGATGAGATATGGGAGAAACTACCAGAGGCTATGAAGAAGAATAAAGACATCGCAGGCTGCCGAAAATGTCGAATACATTATTGTTCAATGAAGGATGAGTTTGATGGACCTACTCCTATGGTTAAAAATTGTTCACAATGTGAAATGAATCGATAAATTTGTATTTACTAAGTATAATTAACAGTAAATGGTTAAATAAATATTGAAAATAATTTCACAACAGTATTAATGCTGACTTTTTCATGTGCCCTCTCGTATTCAGATCTCCATCCTTGTCTTTCCTCTCTATAAGCTTACTCTAGAGTAATTAAATACCGCTGAGCGGCATAACTGCTCAGGATGGTCATGATTTAGACGACACATGTATATATTTATTGAAAAAAAGTTTTATTTGTAGAAATACATTGATATACAGTTTAAGTAATTATGGACTTATACCAATTTCTTTACTCCACCACTTATGGGATTGTATTCAACTACTCGATCGTGTAAGATCAAACAGTATGCTGACGTATCGGCAGGAAAGTTGTCTTTGGCTTCAAACTCGAGACGAACGTCTACTGGTCCAAACTTGAGCGACTCGTTTTGTTTTGAACAGTCAACGAGGAATAGGGGAGCGTACTGTAGAAATTCACTCTTCTTCAGCAACGGTTCAGGTTCCTTGCCGTAATAGGAGGTTTGGAAATTTGCGAACATCTCATACAACAGAGCATACTGATTATGACTCATATCGAGATTCAGGTTCCCGTAGGGATAACATTGAGAATTCAAGAAGAGCTTAACATCTGTGATATTGCAGTGATCGAAATGGCTAGCGTTTTTATTCAGCTTATTCTTCCGGCTTGTTTGGAAACCCAGTATAACGTAGCGAGGTTTTTCCAGCTGCGTCGATGTCTTCACAGTCCAAACGTGTTTGGAAGTGGTGGGCAGTACAGGATATTCGTACAATTCCCAACTGCGAAAACTTATCGAGATCGGCGCGTCTTTCTCGATAAAACTTAACAGCTGTATTTTTCGCTCATCCGAGAGCTTAACATATGGTAACAACCATTCGACTTTATCGATCAGGATTTTGTAATCCTCATATTGAGTTTGCAGAACCGCGTTTGCATCGGTCTTTGATCGAGTCAAGATCAACTCATGTTTGGCGTTGACGATTATCTTGCGATAGTCTTCGGCGAACCCTAGCATCATCTTCAACGGTATGCATACATCGAAGTTACCAGCGGCATGGCTTGCATTCACATTAAGCCAACCAGCATTCTCCATCATCCAATTCTGCCCAGGTCTCAGAGAAGGGTAGCCTTTCATAAGACTGGTGAGACCGACGTTCTTGCTCCTATCGATCTCAATAGCATTTATCTCGTACCGCATTTCTTCAAACAGATGACAAACACCGTTGTTGACCAGTGTTGAGGCAGTCGACGGAGTTCCATCAGCCTTGACTATCTTCCTATACACATGCAACGAACTCTTGCACGGTAATACGCACGGGTCTTGGTGTTGAACAGCGATACGAATCTCGTCACTGTTATTGAAACTCGATGAGGCATAAGGTTTGTGTGCGTGAACCTCGTAATGTGCGATAGACTCGTCAAATACGATGGGTGTTTGAATGTCTAAGATTTCCTCCTCCGTGGTATACAGCAGATGACACAGATGCAAGCGAATCGTAGTTTTACTTTACGAAAATTCCTCTTCCAAAAGGTATGACCTTGAGACCCAAGCTTTTCAGAAGCAGCACGTTCTGAGGTGTCAGCTCTTTGAGAACCGGTTGACGACTAACTTGTTTGGGGCATCTCACCTTACTAATATAACTAGTTCTGTTATAAACTATTCCCATTATTGAGCCTTGATATGCAACCTCACAGTTATAACCTCTCCACGGAAATTGACCAAATCCCCGTCTTGATCGACTATACGGAGTTGGATGTGATCTATGGTTCTTACGGTGACTGGCAAGTAAATGACGTGAGACGGTACTTCAATGATCTTATATCCAGGTGGAACGACGGGAAAAAACTCATGAATGGTGTGTACTTTGCGCTCATTGACGTAGGCACCCGTTGTAATGTTACACTCGACTCGTAGTGCGTTAACTTTCAGGATCGTCACAGGAAGGTCAGACTCGTGAACTCTATCAGCTTTCAGAATACGTGGAGTGAAACCTAATAGGCCACCTATGGAATCGTCTGGTAGAAAATTTACAGGGTGACTGCATTTAATTTCGCTACACAATGTATTATTATTCGGTTTGATGTTGATGGCGATACCCGTATGCAGTAATACACCCTGTACATAGTTCTCGATATCCTCTATTTCATAGCTGCCGGTAGGTATAGTTACTACTTGTTCACCGACATAAATCTTGTTGTGGCCGTCTACATTAGGAATAGAATTAAAAGTCAGTAATTCAACGAGACCAAGGGTGTAATTCTTAAAAGGGGAAAGTTCAATAGGAGGAAAGTATTAAGTCTCAAGGACCGAGGAGTTCCCCGATACGGTTAGTGTGAGCGAATCGTCCATGACTACTGCGAAAGTCAAGCTGATTTCGTGGAATTACGTCCCATGGTTATATAGAAACTCGAGACACAAGTGACCACAGTTGAACGTATCATAGTCTTGATATCTTTCATGGTTATATTTGACGCTACCAACGCCAAGGTATCTGACGAGGTCTGACGGTGGACGAAGGTTACCGAAACTGTCAAAGTAAATGACTTCGTCTCCGTTCTTTCGGTACGCGACCCAATGTGTTCCAGGACCATCTTTATCATCTAGATTGACGATCGCTGATTCACACCTACGCGGTCCGTCCTTAGGCAAATCATTACGCATAAACACGCCGCGGAAATGTGGAATGTTCAGGATCGTCGCGTACTTCAGCAGATCCGCGTCATTTAGCGCCCGTCGCAGTAGCGTCACTTTTAGTTTTTTGACTGTTGTTTCAAATGAATACCTAACCCCTTCCTATACGGTTTCAGGTGAAGCCCCTTGCCTAAAGCGATAGCTTCCATAGTTTTGTTGTGCCGTTGACTCTCTTCCAATTGTCTCTTGGCGGAACTTGCGTCATTCACCGCTTTTGCAATACCTGCTGCACCACCAGCTAATGCACCCGTTGCACTGAGCCCGGCAAAAAGCGGTATTAGAAACGGTAAAAAGCCACCAACTTTAGATGGAACAGGTAGAATTCGTGGAGAACGCACATTTTTTTTACCACCGGCCTTTCTAACAACTCCTCGCGCACCCTTCAATGCGGACTTGATGGCTACTTGCGCAGTTTTGCCTGGAACCATGGACCGTTTGGCAGCATCGATAACTTTTCTCAATACCACCGGCTTCCGCATTCCCATGCCAAGCTTAGTTTTCCCTTTCATAGCGTTTGTCACTGCCCAGGCGGCTGCTTTCTCACCTATATTTGCGTCTGTGGCAAAAACTCGTTTCCAGGCTCTTTCAGCTAAAATCTTATCTGCTGCACTTCTAGCTTCGAGATTCTCTCGATTCTTTGAGTAGGCGATATCGTGTTCCTTACAAGCTGCGTCGAGAGGATTGATACCCGGATCGCCTCGTGCGAGTCTTTTCGCTAGTTTGGTACCAGGTCCGCAGTATTGATAACCGGGTATATGCAACTCTACCGGAAGACTGTTGATGATCCTGTTGACTAAACCTTTCCCACGACGCTTACGACTGACTGTCTTGGCTTTGTGCACGATCATGTCGACGATCTGTACGTGAATGAGGAATGATCTTTATAAACGCGATATTTATGGTCTCTGGCTTCAGTCAGAGTCAAGATGAGGTTCGAAACACAGCCTGTCAAGCTACCTGTAACGAATTTCGATAAAGTTGTGCAACAGAATGCTGATATTAGAAAACGGCACGGTGATTTGCTGCCAAACAGCGTTCGCGCAGTATTTTGCGGACCATCCAACTGCGGCAAGACTAATACATTACTCACCCTGATAACGCATCCGAACGGACTGCGCTTCGAGAACGTATATATTTACTCAAAATCGTTGAATCAACCCAAGTACAAGTTCTTGCAACAGTTACTCGAGGGTGTAGATGGCGTTGAGTACTTTCCATTTGATGAGCACGAACAGGTAGTTATGCCAAACGGTGCACTGCCTAATTCGATCATCGTCTTTGATGATGTAGCTTGTGAGAAACAGGATAACATTAGAGCTTTTTTTTGTATGGGGAGACACAAAAATGTGGATTGCTTCTATCTTTGCCAGACCTATGCTCGCATCCCTAAGCATCTAGTGCGTGACAATACCAATCTTTTAGTCCTATTCAAGCAAGATGAGATGAATTTGAGACATGTATACGATGATCATGTGAACACTGACATGACTTACGCGCAGTTCAAAGACTTGTGCTCGGCGTGTTGGAATAACAATAAGTACGGATTTATCGTAATAGACAAGGACAGTGAGATGAATGAGGGTAGATATAGAAAAGGGTTTGACTGTTTCGTGAGCTTAAATGGAACAAATTCAGGGGAGTAGAATCAGTAGCGTTTCGGATACAGCTCGGTCAACATGCAGGATACAAAAATTCACGAACAAAAAGAAGTGTTGCGTCATATCGCTAAAGCCAGTGCGACGATTCGACGTAAACACCAAATGATAAGATCAGGTAAAGAGACCGCTGAACAGGCTATGAGCAATGTTTTTAAACCGGTAGTGACTCCGTTGAAAGAACTACTGAAGGTTTCTCAAACGGCTGCTAAATCCATCAAAGAAGAACCGATCAAAGATGAACCCATCAAAGAAGACTTTAACCCGATTAAAAAAGAAGAACCTGGAGAAGATGATTCCTTTTCGACAGCAGATGAGGGAGAGGAAATGGATATAACTTTACAGCCGATGGATGAGTACCCTGAACCGTTACAACACGAAGCCCCCAACGACTATCTTGAATTGTTTCGAGATGAGAATATAAGAAGAAGTGATCTAGATAACGTGTACAGTGTACGCGTACTCGCTCACGAGAAGTTAATGATGGGTGACTCACCGATAAGTTTTGGGAATGACGTTATTCATATAGGTGACATGAGTTATACAAAGACCAAAGGCTTGTTGGAATTATTATTCAAAAAGATACCCAATGAGACTTACGTGAACGCTGATGATATTCAAAAGTATAAACAAATCGTATTTGCCACCAACACACATCGAAAATACTATAAAGCTGGTCACCCCTTTCGGGAGTCGGACAACCCCAAATTCAAGAAGTTTATTGCACCAATGATTAGCGTGCTACTTCCACGCACGGGTGGACGTATGCTACCGGAGCTCTTGGTTGCTCAAGAAGGTAGAGTTACAGATTACGTTCACTGGGACAACCCCAATGAGCTGGTAGACCATCTTCGTTTGCTTATGGCTTCCCAAGCAGCTGGAAACTCGAGTCACTTCAATGAAATCATATCGATAATCGAAGAATTTCGGGAAGCTGGCATCATTTATTAATGAACCTTGCATCGCTTCTACCGTCATTTCCAAGATGAGCGTCGATGTGTTTGGACGACAGTTGAACAAGAGCACAGCTAGCACTCGCGGTCCTCCCGGTGTTGGATTTAAATTCACCGTCGACGGGAATTACGACATAGGTAACAAGAGACTATGCAATCTTGCCAATCCTGTGGAGCCAAATGACGTTGCCACCTTGAATCTCATGCGACAGGAAATCGACTCTATTACAAATGAAATTCACTTAATGATAAATATCTTGGGCTCTCGTACTACAGATGCTCTGCAGAAACTGCGTGCTGATAGTGAAGCAGGACAAGACCTGTCGTTTCAGAACTCCAAGGCCATTCACGAACTGGACACCAGACTGAGAATATTGGAAAATGAACGAGAAAAAGCTAGCTCTCGTAACGGAGCTGCATAAGCCAGCTAGAAAAAATTATCAACGTCGTCGCGTAGATGTTCGTGGTTTGGATGAAACCTGGCAAGCGGATCTCGTTGAAATGTTACCTTACGCCGGAGAGAACAAAGGCTACAAATATATGCTCACCGTCATCGACATATTCTCAAAGTACGCCTGGGCCGTGCCATTGAAGAGTAAGACAGGTAAAGATACTGCAAGTGCTATGGAATCTGTACTCGTACAGGGACGTATCCCGAAGAATCTACACGTTGACAGAGGCGGAGAATTTTATAATTCAAATTTCGATTCTCTTATGCGACGGTATAATATTAAGCTATACTCAACCTTTAGTAACTTGAAGGCATCGATCTGCGAGCGATTTAATCGTACGCTGAAAAATAAAATGTGGATGCAATTCAGTTTGCAAGGAAATTACAAGTGGATAGACATTTTATTTGATTTGGTGTCTACTTACAACAACTCCAAACACCAAACTATTGGGATGAAACCAAAAGATGTTTCCGCTAAAAATGAAAAGGCTTTATTGCGAAGCGTGTACCAAAAAGTTCGAGCCAATCCTGTCAAACTATCAAAGTTCAAAGTTACAGATAAAGTCCGGATCAGTAAATACAAAAATGTTTTCGCGAAAGGTTATACACCAAATTGGACGACTGAAATATTCACGGTTATTCAAGTAGATAATACTAATCCGGTAACGTACAAGCTTAAAGACTATCAGGATCAACCTATAGCAGGTGGTTTCTACGAACAGGAACTTCTGAAGGTGAAGAATTCTAAAATCTACCTCGTGGAGAAGGTGCTCAAGAAACGTGCAGGAAGACTATACGTTAAGTGGTTAGGTTTTGACACGACACATAACAGTTGGATCAATGAAACTGACTTGTAAGGTTTTTGAATAAATAAATAATCAATCTTTAATACATCTGTCTTTATTTCAAGCCTTATAGAATACGTTTTATACAGTTCATTTGTATGTATTGTAGCCCCACGGAAGCGTATCCGTAGTATTAGGAAATACGATCCGTTTATCATCATTCCAGCTTAACGCTATCTTATTTTGCTTAACGGTATAAACCTCATGCTTTCTACTTTGAATTAAATGTTGACTCTTGATCAAAATTTGATGATTCAAAGAACATTCTAGGTAATCATCAAACGTGATCTTTCTTAAAGTAGATCCCTTGACTCCCTTGGCGCGTTTTGTTTCCTTATTTTCCCCCAACACTCTAAACGAATACAGTTTTGCCCTCAACCCTATGAATTCAGTCATTATCTTTCCATTATTTTCGTCTTTCATCAAACCTATAACCTTTTTATTAACTAGAGGCATTTTATACACATTATTTGAAGGATAGTCAGACGTATCAAATTTATCTAAATTACATTTCATAGATTCATATATATCGGGTACAGTAAAATGGTATATAAGACTATCCGTATCTGTATACATTAATTTCGCTCGATCTCCATAAGTTTTTTTCACATAATTATAATGGAATCATAGATATATGTCTTAGAGAGATCTAGAATCGAAAACCCAACGTATATTGGCTTGTTCAGTGTGACCGTTGGTCGAGTCAATTCAATTATAACCATGTCCTTGTCAAAGATAGTACAACTATGAAAATTTGGTTTAGCAATAAGAGCCCTGGCACCATACCTTCCATCCCATTTGGTAATTAACTTAACGTTCTTAAACTTACGAACGTTCTCCATGGTTTTTCCAAAAACTGCGTTATTCATTAATTTATAAAAGTTTTTCTCAAACTCGTTGTTGGATTTTTTTTTCAATTCAGTATTCAGATCTATGTACTTCTTAAGCCACGGCGCTTGGTGGAATTTTAAAACTCTATGAATTTTAGTCAAACTCATACCTAAACTTAAACATTGTTTTAAGACTCTGTAATGGATGACATAATTCTTCCTGGAAAAAAGGGTAGTTATTAATCTAGTTTGCTTCGATCCCGAGATGGGAGGTACGTAATGCTCGGGACATAGAGGTAAGTCTGTGTAATTCATGAAGCTGGCACGGATATTCTAAATCAACTTCAAGTATATAGCCTATAGAGGATTCATCTGATACGTTACACACGTCGAATTGCTCGAAATTCAATACCCACGCGAATGAGCTGTATGGTAAATGAAGATTCATAGCTGCACCGTATAAATTATTAACGTCAAAATACATTAGGTAGGATTCTTCTTTCTGTGGATTGAAGGCTGTTCCCATATATCTGTTATTAGCTTTAGCATATCTATTCGAACACTGAGCTACACCTCCTCGAATACCCTTTTCTACAAACATTACCATATCAATGTCAACTAGAAGTTCTAGTTCGATACCCGTACACTTGAGCATTGCATCAAACGAAAGCCCTGGTGCTGTATAATAATGTAACGGATCTAAATTATAAGTTGACCGACAATTTTGTCGAGAATTTTCAAAAATATCTGCTAAAAGGAGAACGTCAGTTCGTAAGTACAAGTCTGAATATTCACCCAACGTTTTAACATCAAAAGCATGCCGGACGTCACACGCGTGTGAATAATCATTCTGTGAAATATCTGCAGCGTTTAATTTAGAATAAAAATTTTCAATTTTTGGTAGCTGTTTTTCTTCAAGCTTGTCCCAACTATCTATATATTCATATGGAAATACGCCTTTCTCGTTAGTAATTGAAATTTCTCTGGACTGTTACAATATTTGCGAGTAATTATTTTTTGTTGATCTTTCAATTATGACGCTAATTTTTCAAGACTGCTTGACATGAAGCGGAATGAATCAATAAACCGGAAATTTATAACTGTTTCGTCTACAAATTTCGTAAAAGATATGTACTTTTCTTTGTTCACAGGTAAAAGATTCATTTGACCCTTGAATGATGTAGCCAATGCTTTGATTAAAAAATGTGAATCATACCCGGATAAGTTGTGAAAAATTACTGGGATAGCGTGTGAATTTTTGTAATTCAAGTTACAATCTTGATGTGCAGCACCACGGTACTTCCCTGTGAAATGGCAATGATCACGATGCTTTTTATCAGCGCTACCCGTGCAGAAATTGTATCAAGGCTCCGATCGGGACCTGATTATTTGGCCCGAATAATAATGAGGCCCCGATAAGTAAAAATAATAAGGGCCTCATGAGGCATGTAACATTTGGTTTATAAGGGCCTTGTAAGGAATAATAATCGGGCCCTTGTTTGATCGCTTGAAACAGACCTGAAGAGTCTTGGGGTTGAACCAAGGAAGAATGATAAGGCCCCGAATAGTCATAAATATTTTTTTTATCAGGGTCTCATAAGGAAGAGTAATCGGGCCCTAATTACAAATGCCTTGAAAGAGCCTGAATTAAAAGTAAGGCGCCAAAATAATGTAAGGTCCCCGATTACATTTTCTCGTACAATCATTTTTGAATATATTTGTTAACAAAATTAGTACAAAAAAGTTTTTATTAGGTGCGTATTTTACGCCAACAATAAAATGATACAATCCAAGCATCCATCATACGAACTATCAGGGATGTATCACAACTTAAACTTATGATTTGCACTGTGAAGGCATATACTCTAAACTATAATATAACAAAACAAAATATGAAAAAGTTTCCATTGAGGAAACCTGAGGGTACATACATACACACACAAACAAATATATATATATATATATATATATATATATGTATATATATATATATATATATATATATATATATATATATATATATATATATATATATATATATATATATATATATATATATATATATATATATATGTATGTATATATTTGTGATTGCAAATATTTTTTTCTTTTTGTTACCTACCCCCTGAGTGTTAATTTTATCATAGTAAGTTCAGTAATTACCCAGTAATCACATTAAGTACACAGTAATTTTATTACAGTGAATTAAGATTTCCTTTTTACGCTGCTAGTCTGGCTACTCTTATCTGACTTAGTTCTTCGTTACGTCAGAGTAATCGGGCCACCAAATACACGTTCATATGCACTGCAACTTCCCAAAGTAACTTCTATGAAATCTGTCGGAAAAAGTCCCTTCATTGTGAAAATGTCGGGTACTTCCTAGAAAATTTAGTTTTTCAATTGTTCATTCGAGTTTTAACCAACATGTTAGTTATTTCCACAAAAACCATTGTTTTTGATTTTTTCCAGAAAGCAGGTAGCTCACTAACCAAACATTTCTGGTCTTGATTTTTTTCATACCCACAATACTTTTCTTTGTCACCGCCGTTCGAACATTTGAAATTTCTACAATATCCTGAACTTTGGATAATCATATGTTCGGATCTAGGGGCGTGAAAATTCTGAAAAAAATTTAAGTATGCTTCTCGTGATGTGCACTTTTCAAGAAAAAAATCATTTCAAGGACAAAAGTGCTACTTTTGTTTATATATAAATGGATGAAAACCCTTTTTGTGCAGGAAACACGGCACAGTACGTATAAGTCCGGAACAAAAAAGAGTTTTTATTAACTTATACAGCAAAAGTATCACTTTTGTCCTTGATGAGATCTTGTTTTCGAAAAATGCACCTTGTGAGAAGCATACTTACATTTCTTCAGATTTTTCACGCCTTTTGATCGGAACAGACGATTATCCAAAGTTCAGAATACTGTAGAAAATTCAATTGTTCAAACGGCGGTTACAAAAAAAGTATTGAGCGTATAAAAAAAATTAAAACCAAAAATGTTTCGTTAGTGAGGTACCTGCAGCTTTCTGAAGAAAAATTGAAAAAAATGTTTTTTGCGGAAATAACTAATTTGTTGGTAAAAAATGAATAAACAATTGAAAACTGAATGTTTGTAAGAGTACCCGATATATTCACAATGAAAAGACTTTTTCCGACAGTTTTCATAAAAGTTACTTCGGCGACTTGCGGTACATATAGAAGTCTATCTGGCTGCTGAACTATAGGAAGCCTACCATTGTAACTTTATATGTTTTTTTTTGGCGATACCGTGGCGACATACATATTACATTGGCCATACATTGCGGAAATCGTATAACTTCGGTTTCAAAGGACATACATATTTAAAATAGACTTTATTATAATCGAACGTGATATGAAGAAATTTTTATAGACTTATGACATAAATAAAGGTGAGCCGTAAGCTCACTGACTCGCTTTGGTAACAACCTTAATAATTAATGTAATAGTGATTTTTATTAGTCGAAACTTTGAGATCAATCCACATATTCGTTTTTATCTGACTCAGTAGTCTGACTTCTTTCATCTGTGGCTGTTTAGTTATTTATGGCGTCGCAGGAATCACATCATCCTGCAACTCATCCGCCAGCTCAACGTCTTGGCGACGATTGTTTCTTTTTTGCACTTGGCGACGCATATTACGCTGCCCATCCCAGTCTTTGGCATTATTAAAAATACTTCCTAACGCTCTGTTAAACATTTTCTCAGTCACTGGTTTATCTTTTTCAAACTTGCTATTCTTGCAAGCTAAATCTGTAATTTGCAATCAAATTTGGATAATTAGATAAGCACAAACATTTGCAAATCCAATGAATCTTTTCTTACTTATGGACTTACCAAACAGCGTTTTACAAAAAGTTGTGTCCTTTACGTTGTACTTGTCTTTTGAGTCACGAACAGCAGTGCACTGCATAGCTACTTTTCGGTCTAACAATCTTTTGCAAATCGCAAGGAGAGTCTTATACATATCATCCTCCATGAAATGTTTTAAAGCAGCTGTCTGTGAATTAAAAACATTTGTACATGCATTCACATGGTCCTTCGTATGTGAAAATAATTTGAAGTTTGGCACTTACAAAGTCCAAAGCACATTGTTCATTCCCAGATAGCTCTTTTTCAAAATCCTGTAACGCTTGTAAGCTATTCAACTTTATTGATACGTTATATTTGACGGCAAATTCTTCAACAGTTATACCTGTAACCTTCAGTTTTAGAGTCTGCTCAACGCAGTTGCGCAGTTGCCTAATCTGTTCATTTTGTGCTTGAACCTCTGTCGTTAAGGCTTTTATCGCCGTATGAAGCAAAAGAGCGTCTGCAATACAGGTCTAATATCAATGCTATGCCACAACTTACAGCCACACGAAGCTCTTCAGAAACCCGAAATGAATATAATTGGGGCTGCCAGCTGTGGCGGTTTAATTATAAAGTCGTGTGTTAGATTAGTTGACCGTTGGATAATAATTTACAAAACGTATTTCAACATTTGAAATAAGTATATATTTAGAATGGATTGAAGTGAACCTTTTGAAAAATGGTCGACAGCCTCATCAGATGTGATAACAATACCCTTCGTAGACTTTGGTAACACTTGACCTTGTGATCGAACAGCTGAATCTTTTGCAACTAGTGGTTTATTTATCTGTTGCTGCTTATTATTTGTTGCACTAGACACTGAAATTTTACTGTGGGACAAAACAACAGAAATTTTTGGATTTGATAGAGTTCTGGTTCTTGCCTCCTCGTTCATCGTACCAGACCCTGCAGATTCATTTTTAAACAAGATCGCATTTTTTGCACACGAGGACTCGCTTCTTGAGGTTGCTGCATTTGTTTTAGAGTTGGTATTAACTATATCCATTGCAGTGAACACATTAGGTTTTTTGGTGCATGGAAGGTTTACTTTTTTCTTGGGAGAATATCTTGTGATTTGTGTTTTGACGTTGAAAGATCCACTATCATTGTCCGAAGCTGCAAAGCAGCAAGACAGTCTGATATTAGAACAAATACGAAACAGACCCAGGATGTGGTGAATTCATTGAGCACTTAGAATACAACATGTCAATATTTTAATTTATAACACTTGCCTGAACTGCATGCAGGTTCAGAAGTTGAAGACACTTCTGCATCGCTGTGGTACAAAATCTTATCCACCTCCTTCTTTCGAGCTGTCTTGCTTCTTTCTTGAAAAATTTTTGTGACACGTGCTGACTTTGCTTTTGCATGATCGTCATTGTCCGTTGAGTAAACATACTCACGTTGACTATTTGACAAAGAGGCCACCTTACTTAGTCCTTCCTTATAAGTTTCTTGGAAGAAATGATATTATCAAGATATTAATGATCTTAAGTAGAAGGAAAGTTTGCAGTGTAGACATTAAAAACCAAGCTATAATAACATGAAGACATCAGTCAAAGAATCTATAAATCTTTGACTCATGATTTCACATTCTTAAAATAAATTTATACTATGCTAGCTAACGATACCTATAATAAATTACAACATGCCTCATGACTCATGTCATATTCTTCTATATATTAGTCATATTCTAGATTTCTTTTCATCATTCTAAGGAAAAGCTGCTAGGTATACGTTAGCAAGCAGGTATTGGTATCGAGGTTTTATAAGGAAGAGTCTATATAAATATGTAAGAGAAGGTGTAGACTGTGCATGTTTGTAACAAAGATGTGTAGAAGCAAAAGATATATTGATGGCTCCTATGACAAAGTGTATCCCACTATCAGCGCCGATTCTAGACAAATCGACGCCAGGAGCGAGTTATCCAACTAGCGCCCCCCCCCCCCCCCGGCCACCCCGGCCACCCGCCTTAATCTCCCCTCCTCCCCCACCGCCCAATCGCCGTTAATTTTTTCGTTGGTAGATTCACATTTTATTTATTAAAATTGAGCCCTTCTTGCTTTAATTTTGGCAAATTCGGATATGAGGTCATCGTAATCCAGTGACTCACATATCTCTGATTCAATGGAAATCGTTGCCAAACCAACTAAGCGTTCTTGGGACATGGTAGAACGCAAATAATTTTTTATTATTTTCAGTTTACTAAAACTGCGCTCTCCGGAAGCTACGGAGACTGGTAAAGTTAGGAGGATGCGCAATGCAACTTCCAAATTTGGAAAAATCATTGTCATGTCATGTTTTTTCAAAAAGTTCAGAACCTGCAGAGGTGTTAGTTCTGGGGGCAAAAGTGTTGACAAGTTCTTCAGCTCATCACAGAGATCTAGAGCATCAATATCTGTACTGTTACCATCAGTAAGGAAAAGTTGCAGATCCTTACAACGCTGCAACACATCAGAGTCATTAACATTTTTTAATTCACTAATGTCGTATAGAAATTGAAAATTGCTATTATGGGATCTCAGCAGTTCAAAGCGCTCTTGAATGGAAGATATTGCCGTATCAATCAGGAAGTTGAAGAACTCGATTTTGAATTTTTGTTGCGGATCGGTCGGTGCCTCATCATCTGCTTCATAATCAAAATTCTTCTTTTTACGTCGCAGACGAACTGCAGTTGCTGGTCGGAAACAAGGCTCCGCTTCTACTTCAATAGCCATCTCCTTGGCTTGGTTAATGACACTTGAGAATTTTTCGTCAGATCTATAGCGCTGGAGGAAATTCAAAACCTCAGAGAGAAGACCATCACACTCAGCTAGATTAAGTTTTGGACTTTGTAGTAGTTTTGAGACGACATTGACTTTTGACAAAATATCGTGCCAAATAATTATACTACATATGAATTTGAAATCAGTGATTCTAGTAGTCAGACATTTGGCTTCGTGCTGGGTCAATTTGTCTCTGTTTTTGTCTAATGAAATGTCTACGAGAGCATCGTAAACTTCACCAAGCTGGTAGCGCAAAGGTTTGATGGCCTCGATGCGACTTTCCCATCGAGTGGCACTTACTGCCTTCAGAGTTAACACCGAAATGTGTCTCTTCAGTACGTCCCACCTACTTGTAGAATTGGAAAAAAAGACATAGAGCTGCTGAATTGTATCAAAGAAACCAACAGTCTCTCCGGAAGCGGATGCAGCATCATTGACGACGAGATTCAAAGAGTGGCATGAACATGGGACGAACGTCGCTCGCGGATTGATTTGTAGGATTCTACTCTGAACTCCGGATCGTTTTCCCTTCATGTTTGCGCCATTATCGTACCCTTGCCCTCGCATGTCTCCGATAGGTAAGCCAAGATTTTCGAGTTCAGTCAAAATTACTTTTGTCAGTCCTTCACCTGTGGTCAGGACGATAGGCAGAAAACCAAGAAAGTGTTCGCGAATTTCATAGACACTTCTTTCGTCATTGTATGTGACGAATCGTATGATGATTGACATTTGTTCTTGACGACTTTTATCGGGTGTACAATCGAGAATTATCGAATAATACTTAGCAGTAATGATCAATTGTATCAGGTGTTGCCTTATCTTGTTTGAAATCAACAAAATTAGCTCGTTTTGTATAGTATTGCTGAAGTAATGGTAATTTGTTTCATGAGCAGTTACGCGACGTAAGTGTTCTGCCATGGTTGTATCAAATTTACCGAGCAGTTCAATCAATTTTAAAAAATTTCCGTTATAACGGTCATACAGTGTAGTTGATGTTCCACGCAATGCAAGGGATTGACCACCAAGAAATTGCAGAACAGCAATTATGCGTTTCAAAACTTCACGCCAATGTTTAATTTCACTATCCATGATACGTTCATTTTCCGCATCTATCGTTTTGCCTAGTTTCAATCGTGAATCAAATTCTCTCCATTGTTTGAATGACTCGTAATGGTCCTTAAGTTTTTCGTGTATAGAAATATTCCGTGTAAAATGGCTCCAATCTGATGTTCCTGTAACTGGCCAGTATGCACGATCTTTTGAGAATAATAAACAACAGAAACAGTATACTGAATTTTTTGATACTGAATATATTAGCCATGGTCGAGATACGATTTCACCATTATTTAAGCGTCGGTCATAATGGGTAGCCGAAAAATGTCTGCCTTTGATGTCACATGGAAAACTGAAATGACGGACTTGAACCGGCCCTTGTTCGATCAGAAGTAGTCTTGTTTTGTTAGTTATATTCCAAGTCGCGGGATCTGAAGAAATGGATAGTAGTGCAGACTTTGCAGATTTCTCTTGAAAATTCTGAGAGTTAATGGGGCTCTCTGACTCGGGTGTTCCAGAATCATCACGCGATTTCTTGAGTGATGGGGCGTAATCGATACCATCGTCGGCATGAGAATCAATGTAAATAGCCGTAGTAGTAGATGAAATTGACACAATCGGTGAAAGATCTGATTCAGAAGTAGGTGGTAATATTGGCAATGGTGTAGCATTTTCAGGAAGACTTGTTCTGTCATTTTGGTCAATATTAGTGGTTGAATCGGAAGCTGAAGAGCCAGGTCTACTGAAAAAGGCATGCAACGCCCCATGCTGTTTTTGTTCGGCAGTTTCTTTTGCAAGTTTTTGTTTCCGGAATTCAGATCCAGATTTTTTTTTTCTCACTCCAGACATGTTTGAATTTGAGTTTGTGCGACCCAGCTAGAGGTAGTACTGCGGGAGCTCTCGATTCAATTAGGAGAAGAAAAAATGTATCGTATTGGAACGAAGATAAATCCACAAATTGCTGTATCAAGATACAATATGTGATCTGCGGGATAATAATATCTACGCCTGGTATCGAGAAAACAGTAATTAAACAAGTTAATTGTGAGTCGAAGTTCAAAGTGGCATTCGGTGCAGAAGATCGCATACAAAGTTAACGTTGTGGAGAGTTCTGTCTAAATGCTGTTCGACGAGCTTGGACTCGGTTTGGCTGCAGTAGTGAGGTAGTTGTGAATAGTGATCGAAGTGGAGGGAGACCGTATAGTGGGGGGTCGGTGAAATGCGCGCCCACCGAAGTGCTCCGAAGTATCCCGAACTCACCGACTTCTTCCTGCCGTTAGACGCCTGCTACTCGGTGCTCACAAGCAAATGCCCTTTCCCACATGTAAGCGCCAATTCAAGCCTTCCAATATTTTAGTCAAAAATCTTGTCAGCCTTTATCATTTACCTCGACCAATTTTTTTTTTTTTTTGTTTTTTTTTTGTTGAATAGACGTATAATTTTTGTTTTCAAGTGGGTTTCATGGCGCCCCGCACTTCTGGGCGCCCGGAGCGGCCGCTCCACCCGCTCCATGGGTAACAACGGCGCTGCCCACTATCAGTAGTACGAAGGAATAAAGCGTATTTGGTGGAGCAAATCAAAAGAGCGTATCTTGATAGTACAGTTAAGAAAGACCCATCCCTACAGTTCTAATTTTTGAGGAGAGCACGAGCTAAGTTTTTCTGTTCTGAATTGCTGAGATATGTTCTTTTTAACGTTAGCCAACGATATTCTCTTATTCGAGCATATCTTCATTGAATAAATAATAATAAATGTTCCTCCGGGTTGCCAAGTGATATATATGTAGCTAAATAAGCCTGATATCAATTAGCATTGCCTCCAAACAATTGTCATCATCAAGGATTTTCCAAAAAGTTACGCCAGATCTCAATTGATTAAAGGTAGACGCTACTGAAACTTTGACAAAAAAGATTCTTTCATTTCTTAAATTACTAATAAAAATCTTATCAAAAATTTCTTACAACAAAAGTTGAAGTATGTTAGTATGCATCTTGAAAAAAAACAACAACGTTCTGCGATGAAAGTCCATACGCTAGGAATTTTTAACAGCGGTATGCAGAGAATCTTCTGCGAAAGGTTCCCTGCGCATACACTTTCATCGCAGAATCTTAATTTTTTGTTTTCAAGATACATGATAACCTACTTCAACTCTTGTAGAAAGAAATTTTCGATTAGATTTTTTTTAGTAACTTTAAAAACGAAAAAATTGTATTTGTCAAAGTTTCAGTAGCGTCTCCCCTCAAGAACTAAAAAGTCAGGCGAATTTGCCATCAGTGATGAAATTATTTACTTACTTGCTTGACCTCTCAGGCAGACAGGGAACTGCTTCCACTCTGCCGGGGCATCACTTTTGGAGATAACCAGACGTTCGAGTTCTGCCTCAGTCTTTTTGGTGTATGGCGGAGACATGAATTGGCAGACACAGGTAGCCGCACTACGATCATATGTAACCCATTTACAGGGAACACAATCTACAGAGATTACATTCCCTTTTTTTTCATCAATGAATTCCACGATTTGGTAGTCTTCAGGATCCACTGATAAAAATAAGTAGAAACGCGTCACAAGTCGAAGAAAAGTGGAACACAAATTGAGGTTATGTGTGACGTACCGGTATTCGTATGTTTATTGTAACAGAAATTTACCGGTGGAAACAAATGCTTTTTATCAAAAATCTTAGAGCAGAGTGTCAATATGAACTGAGCAGCCTCAATTGTCGTAAGTTACCAAATCCCGGCACGACAATCAACGACAGCACGATTCAGTCGATATCGGTCTCATCGGACCTTAGTGTAATAATTTCTGTATTCCATGAGATACATATGTAAGAATGATTCTGACTTACTTTTTATGACATCGGATCACTGTATCTGACGATATTTTCAGAATATCTCTAATGGAATCAAGCGACCGGGAAACTGCATCCACCGATCCACGTGTGTGGTGCTGCGCCACCCGCATCGCGTACCACGAAAATTGGCGGGAAACAATACATAACCTTATGCACTGCAACAGTGACACAAGTAGTATAATTTATCTCTATGAAACTATAATAGCAATAATGAATCAAGGATCATGTTCACGAGAACGAGTACGTAAATATAGGGCTGTGAAAAAAGCTCGAATGGAGGAAATTCAGAATGTAGCAACAGTATGCGCTACTGAATTACATACTTCGGGCAACATAGCAGTTGACACAGAAGATGACACATGTGGTATGTAATACTTGGTATACAAGATTACGTTTCGTAGTAACTCGTGGACTTGGGGTTTTTATGCATAAAATTTTTTCATTTTGCATTACGATAATTGACGAGAAAATAATTAGGTCACCTTTTTTCTTTTTTCAATTGAGCAAAAATTGAAGTTAGAACAACAGATTGCAGACTACATTAATCTGATATGTCATCTATGCTATAAGATTTGTAAATATTATTTATAACTTCGTTTATAATGCGAAAGAAAAAATATGACCTAATTATTTTGAACCACTCTGTGTGATATACATGTGAAAATTGGAAAAAAATCCCGTGTAAACTTCTAATCACCCCTTTTTTTTTACAAAATAGAGCAACTATACTGGCTTTACCGTCCTTAGTTATGAAACATATTACATTTTTGTTTCTGACTATTTCTTTGGCAGATAAGAAATTATCTAACTAAAAATTATTGCAGAACAAGGTGGGCTGGATCTTGCGATACAAGAAGAAGCCGAAAAAATTCATGATGCCATTGACGAAGATGGATTTGATATCGTGTCACAAGAAGAAGCTGAAGAGATTGAGCCTACCAACATGTTGACAGAAAACCAGCCAGGAACTGCAGAAATAAATAGAACCAAAAATGAGTATTCTAAAATTGAAGAACTACGTCTATGGGCAATCGAATCTAATCTTCAACATAATCATTTGGACAAGCTTTTACATCAACTGCGAACAAATTGGAACCTCGATTTGCCTAGATCATCAAAGACATTCCTTAGAACAGCTGGAGCTGAATACGAAATAGTAGAAATGGCAAATGACAATATCATGAATACAAGTGGGCAATTTGTCTATTTAGGCATGGAAAAAATTCTTAAACAAACCATCAATTCCCAATTTCATCGTGAAAATATACAACTGCTCATAAATATAGATGGCATGCCAATTTCAGCTTCCGGAAGCAAATCCTTGTGGCCAATTATGTGTAAGGTATATTACCATCCTGATGTTTACAAGCCTTTCCCCGTGGCTGTATATTTTGGAAAGGGTAAGCCCTATTATTTGGATGAGTACCTTGAACAATTCATAAATGAGATCAATCGCCTACAAGAAGATGGGATTATCATAGACGAATGTAATTACAAAGTGGAATTGAAAGCTTTTGTGTCGGACACTCCAGCTCGGGCTTATCTAAAATGTACGAAAGGACACGGTGGTTATAATGCATGTGAACGCTGTACAGTACATGGAGAGTTGGTCAAAGTAGGCAACGGTTCCACCATAATTTATCCAGGGACAAATCATGAAGAACGCACTAAAATGTCTTTCATTATGCAAGAAGATTCTCAACGCCACACCGGTACCTCACCTTTATTGCGCATAAAACCTGAATTGGATCTATCAAAAATATTTGTTCTTGATCATATGCATTTGTTTTTCAACGGTGTCATGAAGAAATTATTCCAACTTTGGCTAAGCGGCCCTCTAAAAGTGAGATTGAGTCTGACACAAAAAATTGAAATTTCACAAAGACTCCTGTCTTTAAGATCACAGGTGCCTGCTGAATTTCAGCGAAAACCTAGGCCTATTTCTGAATACCTCAAGTGGAAAGCAACGGAATACCGTTATTTTTTACTGTATTGCGGGCCGATAGTAATGAAAAATATTTTGCCTTCACAATTGTATGATCACTTTTTGCTGCTCCATGTTGCATGTAGAATTTTATGTAGTGGAGAGCTTGCCCAAACGCATAATGATCTTGCAAAAAAATATCTAATTAGGTTTGTTCGGGCTTTGCAGTATTTGTACGATGCACGATCGTTGGTTATCAACATGCATAACTTGTTACATGTAGCTGACGATGTCATCAATTTCAATTGTCCACTGAGCAGAATAAGTTGCTTTCCATTTGAAAATGCCTTAGGTAAAATAAAACGTACTCTCCGTACGCCCAATAAACCTTTAGCACAATTGTGTCGTAGATATCACGAACAAAGTGGGTTGTTATATGAGAGAGCTGATTTACCTCTCAATGAGATATTAACCAGGGCAACCAAGAATGAGCAAGTCAAGATAAAAGCTATACGATGGAATTCTATAACAATTGTTTGTGAAAGACCGGATAACATGGTGAGATTGGAGAACAATATTATCATGGAAATTCTTACATTGCATGGTGAAGACAACTGCGTTTCAACTGTAGAAATTGAAGGAAAAGTTTGGAAGAAATCAAAATTGGTATACAGCTATCCGTGCAAGTCAAGTTTGTTGAAAACATGGGAGCTTTCTTCAACATCACAAGGTGTTGCAAAGTATCCGTTAACATTTATAACACATAAATTAGTAAGATTGCCACGGAGGCAGAATGTACTTTGCGTTATGCCACTGCTTCATTCATAATGTACATATCACTCGCCAAACTCGCTTAATTGTGCCTATTCCATTATAAACAACTGATCATCATTGTAATATGAAACTCTGTACACAATTGTGCTATAATATTTTTAAATACAAAACATTAAATCTAAGCCTCAATCTATTGACTCAATTACAACTTCAAATTCCAGAAATCAGACGCGTTCGAGAACCCCTGAGTGGGTTCAACTCATCATTCTTCCACCCTGCAGTCTCCCACTTTGAAACTAAGGCATCCGTAGAAAGCCCCGACTAGGCCCTCATTAGTTTTCCACTTTGCAGTCTCGCATTTCTAAACTAAGGCATCCTTGAGAAACCCTGACTAAGCCCTCATCATTTTTCCTCCCTGGAGCCTCGCTTTTCGAAACTAAGGCATCCTCGAGAAGCCCCGACTAAGCCCTCATCATTTTTCCTCTCTGCAGCCTCGCTTTTCTGAACTAAGGCATCCTCGAGGAGCCCCGACTAGGCCCTCATAATTTTTCCTCCCTGCAGCCTCGCTTTTCGAAACTAAGGCATCCTCGAGAAGCCCCGACTAGGCCCTCAGCATTTTTCCTTTTTGTAGTCTTACATCTCTAAACTAAGGCATCCTCGAGGAGCCCCGACTAGGCCCTCATAATTTTTCCTCCCTGCAGCCTCGCGTTTCGAAACTAAGGCATCCTCGAGAAGCCCCGACTAGGCCCTCAGCATTTTTCCTTTTTGTAGTCTTACATCTCTAGACTAAGGCATCCTCGAAGAGCCCCGACTAGGCCCTCATAATTTTTCCGCCCTGCAGCCTCGCTTTTCAAAACTCAGGCATCCTCGAGGAGCCCCGACTAGGCCCTCATCATTTTTCCTGCCTGCAGCCTCGTATTTCGAAACTAAGGAATCCTTGAGAAGCCCTGACTGGGGCCTCGTCGGGCTTTGAGAGGGATTCCATTCTTAAGGAATCCCCAGCTGAGCCTCATAGGGGCCTCATGTTGCACAAGGCCATCCTTAACAAATTTCTGCACGGGTAGTGAATGGTTTTTCACAAATATGACAAGTTTCAGCGGAATGAAATTTATTCACTTGATCCGGGCTTAGGGGTTCCATTGGTACTATTTTTTGATAATAAACTTCTAACGATTGAGCCAAGTCTTTCAACTCGTTCGTGAACCATCCAATGCAATCTTTTCCCCGATTAATTTTGAACTTAGAAACTGTGTCGTTAAATGTACAATGTAAATATACGCGATACTGTATGGAATGTGTTTTTGATAGGCCGTGGTGTTCTTTGATGCATCAACGATCGGTTGCAACAAACATTCAACGTCTGCGTAAATGCAAAATGGCACGTCTTCTTTATGCTTAAAATTTTTAAATTTGACAATCTTATCCTCCTCTTTCGGTAGGATGACTCTACATTTATTTAAATTAATGCAATCAAGTCTATGCTTACTTAGACACTTCTCAGAATTAAAGTGACTCAAGCATCGGTCACAAAGCCAAGTAACGCATTTGTGTTTGGTAATTTGTGATCTTATTAATCGAGATAAGTTTCTAATCCAAGCAAAGTGAAATACCCTGTTGTTTAACATATCATCCTCTTCGTTCAAATCAATTTCAGTTTGTAACACAAGGAGATGAATTACAGGCTTGCCTGACTTGTGTCGGCTTAAATATACTGGTACTATCTCCCTATTATTTTTTCTCTCACATTGCTCTATTCCGTAAACGTTAATCGAAAGATCGTTCAATTTCTCAAATTTTGAAATGCTGTCTAAAGATATCGGAAACTTTAAACCATCATACCGTAGTATTGTGCTGAAATGTGGATACGAGCTTGTTTCGGTGGAGTTCTTGTTCGTGGGAAAAAGAGCTGCTGTGATTGCCCAAAGAAAACAATAGAAATCGTTGCTTCTGATATTTACAACTGCTTTCTTATCCCTAATATACTTTGGTTGCTCAGCGTAAGTGGACAGCCCGCCTCGTAGTGGTACATATCTGTTTATGTTCACTGACAGATTTATGATGTCCACCAACGACCAGCCAGAATCCTTCTCCTGGAACTCTTCAACCTTCACCGCTAATTTCTCTTTCACGTTCTCTCCGAACCACTCGTCAATATTCGTTGATTCGAGGATAATTGCGTTTTTGGTATTGAAAAATTTGATTTCTTCAATAATTTCACCATCTTTCGTAATGCTGAATTTACAGGATAATATGACATTAGCTTTCAAACTTCCTTCCTTCAGTAAAGCGTTCTTCAGTCTCACGGTAAGCAGTTTTCTGGAGTCTTCCAGGAACTTGATCAGATCCTTGTGCTGCAAATTGACGATAACTCCAGTTCTAATTCGTCCCTCAAAAGCAGTCTCCAAATCTTCCCATTGTACTCGATCGCGTCTTCGTCGTCTTCGTACACCTGCTCCCGTTTTTTGAAATCTTCGAAATTTGGCCGTTAAAGATTTCAAAATACCAATCGTTGTTAAAATTCTCGTTTTACGTCCAACCGTTGAAGCACTATCTCTCAATATTTCGTTCAAAAGTCTGATGTTGCGCGTTCCCAATGTGATCCACTTCTCAATTACAACCGGTAACGATTTATTTTCAAGAAGTTTATAAGCTTGTTCCATAAGGCTTATGAGTTCAAGACACTTGACAGAATCCATTATAGCTCTTCACGACGGAATAGCACCTCAGTTACATAATAAGTGATTGTGCTGCACTCGTAAGAACCCTTTTTATAGGGCAGGCTGACAAAAAATTCTGAGAATCATAACGGTGAAATTTTTTTTCCTGGGAGGGTGTGAAATCATGGACCCAATCCATTAGCTGTATCTATTTTTAACCTTCTTACTCTCATGCACGGAAGCACGAGCTGACCGTATAGGGTAAATGTTGGTGTATGTGTTACGGCTACGTGCTTAAACCAAAACATTTAACCACCTGCAGACTGCAGTTTAGAAACAGCTGTTGTGTTAGGATTTATGATGGTTGCTTCTTTTTTGTCATTACCACTCTAATGATTCACGCCGACTCTCAATCCTTAGAAACTGTAGCAGTACCCCTCGTCCTCAACTTATCTTTATTATAAGGTCTTCTACCATCCACCATAAGTTATCGTATATATAACCCCAAAAGCACCTCGGGTGCAAAAACCTTGCGCCAAGCACATTAAAACGTAATAGCTATCAGCAAAAATATATTAAAAAATAATCGGAGAAGAAACATTTCATCTACAAAAGAATTAAAATCAATGGACGTTGCCAAGTACAATATCAAATTTGATAACAATTAATTTACAAATGTGACCTAGTATTAGTTTTTGGCTGACATTTACATCTTAATATACATCACATGCGTAACACAGAATGTCATGCAACATACGTACTGATAACAAAAGATCAATTAAAATTAAAATTGAGAAAAAAAAAACCGAAAAAAAATTTGGAGTACGTGGTACTTGGCGGGCTGATGTTCAATCATTATAAGAATATTTAAATAGTTCAATATATATTTTATTGTAATTTCTACAAAAATGCCCGCCAAGTACCACTACCTCCAAATTTTTTTTCGGTTTTTTTTTTCTCAATTTTAATTTTAATTGATCTTTTGTTATCAGTACGTATGTTGCATGACATTCTGTGTTACGCATGTGATGTATATTAAGATGTAAATGTCAGCCAAAAACTAATACTAGGTCACATTTGTAAATTAATTGTTATCAAATTTGATATTGTACTTGGCAACGTCCATTGATTTTAATTCTTTTGTAGATGAAATGTTTCTTCTCCGATTATTTTTTAATATATTTTTGCTGATAGCTATTACGTTTTAATGTGCTTGGCGCAAGGTTTTTGCACCCGAGGTGCTTTTGGGGGATTTCATAACTTTTTGTACCCGTCAATATTTTCTCAACTGTTTCTGTTAAATGGTATTTTTCACGAGCACGATTCATTTCTATAAATGTAATTATTATGAGTTGTATTGATAGTATTTTCCTGATGAGGTTGTATTTTCACTGATGACTATGCATTTCGTAGTTGTACCTAACTAAAAAAATCGTCAATGCATCACTACCTTAATAGACTTGTTTATAATGCAATCGTTGTGGTGCTATCCTACACTAACGTATTATTTGTTATAATATGACATAATATATGACCCTGCATGCAACCCTCCTCCTTTTTCATCCGGGCTTGGAACCGGCAATGGCGAAGTTACTTACACGCAGGGTCATATGTGTATGTATGTATTAATAATAGTGATTGCGGCGTTTATCCTTTGAACGCTATTTACCACAATTCTCAGATAATTTTTAAACTGTGCTCAAGTCTGATGTAAAAAGAATACGTATGCATCTTTGGCATTTCGGGGCCAGTTCTTACTTATAATGGTATCATCGTCAACGTGCACCCACGCCGAAGTGCCATCTCGCAGCATGCTGGTGTAATGCCCCTCTTCAGTACTCGGGCCATGGTGAAATATTGCACTATGAACTTTGTAAGTCTTCGTGCAAATCAAAATTTTGTCCGTAGGTACACTTTTGATATTATAATTATTAATCTTCGTCATTTCGTTATTTTGCATGTTGGTTAATAGAAGCTGAATAATAATACAGGCATTTACTGATGATACATCAGTATTAATTAGCATATTGTTCGATCTACAATTGCAGCACGACCCATCTATAGATTTCCAGCATGAAAGATTCTGCTTAATTATGTCTGACAAGGTATGTGTTTTCTTACTAGGTGTGGGCAACGCCAGTAACAATATGTTACTGAATTCGATATAGGTGTTATTATAACCACAATCTTTGCAACACACGCGTGTGGTTAACTGATGTTCAATCTCCTTCTTGAGAGCATCGCATTTTGAAACTAGACTGTTCAAGAATTCTGGCGCATCTTGCTGAACATTCAGATTGAATTGTTCACCTGCCAGTCTTCTTGCGGATAAAACATTCACTGGAATTTCGATGTTCGCGTAGCGATCAATTAACACTCTCATAACATCTGTATGTTTTTGATGCAAAAGACAGTTTCTAATTAAAGTACAGTGAAACATGCATTGAATTGACGCGTTGGCGTAGCATGAAACATTATCAGTGTTCTGAAGGCCTTTTATTCGCCACAAATTATCTGAGATTTTTTCCTCAATTGGTACCTGACATATAGATACATTTTTCTGTAGCGACCATCCACAGTCTAGCACTTTTCTTTTTCTTAACCGCGTGACCGTCATCATCATAAGGTCCAGCCGATACTTTTTTCTCAACCGGTTGTACTCTATGATGGCAGATTCATCCGCTAATACAGAATGGGGATCGTAATTGATTAAATGGAGCCCTTCTAATGACGTTACTCGTGACAGGGCAACATACACTTGTCCGCAAGTAAATATAGAATTGCCCGCATCTATGACGGCGTTATTCAAACTGAGGCCCTGGCTTTTATGTATTGTTATTCCATAACTAAGACAAATTGGAAATTGTTTTCGGATGACAAAGGCTCCGTCCATCGGCTCAAACTTAACCCCGACACGTTCTATAACATGTTCGACTCCCGTCGCTAAGACTATTTTTAATGATTCTACATCATTAGTATCAATAGTATTAGATATTGACGTTATTTTACCAATCGTACCATTGACAAGACCTAAAGTCACATCGATATTTCGTCTGATCATTATCTTTGCACCAATTTTTACAGTGATTATTTTCGCAAGACCGGCAGTTCGAGAACTGTCCTCGTCACCTTTATTCAAGATCGTCTGTACCTTTTTCTTTAAAAACGGTGGAGAATCTACAGTGTCATGTGCTAACAGATGTATTTCTTCAGATTTAATTTCGCTCAACATCGCTTCATTAAGAACATCACACATGTGACAAGTTGGGAGTAGACAAACTGCGTCGCTCGGTAGGTTATTTATATAATCACATAGTTCACGTATCCTATCACTGAATTGTATCGGTGTAAAATGGATTTTCCGCGATACTAACATTTTTGTGTCTTCATCAGTGACAACCCCAAGCCGTATTCTTGAGAGTATCTCACGGTACGATTGATCGTCTTTTTGTCGCATGTTGATTGTCAGTTCATCGTAACTGAATAAATTGCACCACAGGTCAATGCTTCCCATTGAGCCTATGAGCTTGCAGGTCTCTGTATTAGATAGTTTTGTGTACGCTGGTCTTTCGTGGACAGGCGGCAGTTGTAACAAATCACCGAAAAGTAGTATATGTTTTTTTCCAAACCAGCCATCTTCGCAATCAGACGTATTGAAAATTTCTACTAATCGAAGATGTATATACATGAAAGTTACATTGGATATCATGGAAACCTCGTCGATAACAATCAGTGCAACATTTTTTAGTTGATCCCGTATAGTTTTCAAAACCGCATCTGACAGCTGTTTGTACTTAGAAGTGCTGCCATGTTCAACAGGCAATTGAAACAGTCTGTGAACAGTGAGACCATCAACATTAAATGCTGCTATTCCGGTTGGTGCGGCTACAGCGGTATCCAAGCCAGCGTGCTGCTTAATCCAACACCTGATTGTTTTGATCAAAAAACTCTTACCAGTTCCACCTTCTCCACTAACGTAAAGTCGTAAAATATCGTTCGAAATTATATTTCCCGTAACTTTATCAAATATTCTTTTCTGATCTGCGTTTAATTCTGCCATCATTTGCGAAACATCGACTGCCTCCACTTTTTCAGCCCCTTGCTGGAATTCCTTCATCGCTCCTTCAGCTTCGATAGGCTCACAACCTAATGGTATCGTTTCCGAAGTATCGCTACTCTGTGATTGATCTGCTTTTGTCGCATGTTTCTCGATTAACTCTTTGATATGGTCTATACCTTTTTGAACCTCGGTTATGCGCTCATGATACTCTAGCGCCTGCTCAAGCTCCGATTGTAGCGACTGGAATGATTCTGTGTAGGTAGCACATCCGTTTTTAAGCTCATCAACATCTCTCCACGGTTTGAAGAGTAAAAGCAGTGCGTAAAAATATCTTTCAGGTTGATTCTGAACGTTATTCTTATAATGATTGATGAGACACCCGCGTTTCCGCTTTTTCAAGAACATTGCTTTACCTATTTGATAATATTCAACTCCTTGCGCTTTAGGCTCAGCTTTCGTTACTTCGTACCATTTCGCAAAATCGTATAGGTTTATGGATTCTAATTCTTCTGGACGAGCGGGATAATGTGTATCGACTAGCGAATCACAAAATATGTCCGTCGAATCTGCATCCAAAGCTTCTACTTCCTTGCGAGTTTTAACTCTTCTACTTCTGATCATGTTCACATCGATCCACTTGATGGTTGTTTGTGGGTCTGTGCCATACAATGCAATTCCTAACAGAGTGTCGGCCGCCTCTAGAGCGCCACATTCTCTGTGATTTAACATGCGTAATGCGAAATTCCATAATCGACTACACAAAGATTTTGTAGAATTGATATCTTCGAAAGTTGTATCTACATTGCTTTTCTCCGGTTTTGACACGTACTTTGTGCAATACCAATTCAGCAGAGTCGATTTTTCACCGATGAACTGTATATCCATATTGCCTTCCCAAGCAGTGAGAATTGCCGGGTTATAATCGTTGATATTTGCCTCCTGTTCAGTACGTGGAAGATCGTACAGCCTGCTTTTAGACTTTAGTTTTCGACGACCAGCAATTGAAATAGCTACATCTCTCATTAATAAGTGATCCGTAACAGGGCGTGAAAATCCGAAACGACACACTTTGGTCGAAGTGAATTTTTTAGTTTTCTTGGTCCGTAAACAGTAAGAATTATGTTTGTGCCGCTGATGTGTATTAACACGACGATACAAATTTGGTGAAACATCCTTCGATGGCATCTTACAAGTGACATATTTGAGAATAAAGCTTGCTACCTCTTCATTAGAAGATTGTCCAATAATCGGAGCATCTTTTATCCAGATTAATAAATGAAAGTGTTGAGTGCCTCTGCCTTGGTACTCGCGCCTCCAAAAATAATGCGTTACCTCTCCAATGGGGTTATCTTTCGAACATATGAAATCAAGCATGGCTCTAAACTTGTTTTCTACAAACCTGGATGTAGACACTGGGTCAGCACTGATCAATTGACTGACAGACATCTTAGCTGTTGAAGGTCCTCCTACCTCTCTAAGGTATTCGGTAAGGTCGGACCATAACCATTCGCTTGGACTTATGGTAAGAAACCACGTCGCCGGCCCGTAATTATGTATCATGCAAGACACATCATTCCTTGGTCTGCTCCAATATTGTTGTGTGTTGCGAAGCCTTGAAAATATAGCATTCAAATTTCCTTCTAATTCGTTTTTCGACATTTTCTCTAAGTAACTGGAAGCAGTTTCCCGCTCACGAGGATTGGTTATATTCAATTTATGATAAATTCCACTACTTAATTGACGATTGTTAGCGTCGTCCAATAAGTAAAAAATGTATTGCGGATCCAGCCTGAATTGCTGATGCTTCGACATTAGTTTCGACTTGATAAATTCGAAGTGTGTGAGTCGTGTCAGCCTATCTTCCTGCTGTCCGTTGTAACCATATGGGTACAAATGCGGAAAGCACTGCAAATCTAGACTTTTCAGACGATTATCTAACGGCACGTCGTGGATTTTGAGCATTTGATAAAGGTCAGTCGCTGTCTCATTTGGCCTCTTCTCATACATCGGATGCACTGTGAATTGTTCATACAACGCGTCAGATTCTGAAACCTGAGTCAATAATGCTTTATGCTCCTTCTCGTCGATTTTTACCGGAATGTCAGATTCCGGTACAATATCAATTTCAGTTTCAGTTGTGATTTCCGCATCTTTTATTTGAAATTCAACTTCTTGAATGTCACGTAAAAGAATATCCGCAGAAGTTGGTAGCTCGATTTCCGAGTACAGAGGATTATTTTCCTTAAGCCATATTAATGCATTCCATATTTTCTTTATATCAACCAAATTTTCCCATACTAATTTAGATTTAGTGGGAATACCACGAACTACAATATACAGCTCATGATTTACGTTTATCGGGTCTGTTGGTGGACAAATTTTTTTCAACGTTTCGTCCATCGGTAACGGTAAATGAAACGTCCTTCCTTTTACTTTTCGTACCATCTCTCTGTGAGGTAGATTTTTTTTAGCAACGGTGCCCATTCTTTGTACGACTTGAAATGCCTTAGCTCTCTGAATTAAAATGCGCTCGTAATCGTTTAAGGATGATATTACTTCCGGCACTGGATCAGTATTAAGTTTATTTAAAATACATTTGGGTGGCATAATGTTTTTACGGAGCTTAGGTAGACAATAGTTGCAAACATAATCAATATCTTCGGATCGAGTATGTGCCATCAAATCTATCCAGAGTTGCCCTATTATTGGATTTCTGATTTTTTCAATGTTTGTCACATCTCTTTTGAAGCAAAGTTTTTCGCACGATACGCACGCATAACGTGGATTATCCGCGGAACGTTTCGTCAAAGCTTCGAAAGCGCTCGAATACTGGCGTATAATGTTTTCCTCGTTCAAATCAATTTGATTTACAATATCAACAGCGATAGCATTTGCTTTTTGCTGAGCTATGCCTGAGACTTCTTCTAGTTTTTCGAGATCGCCATTGACTAAGGCTTTATCAATAGCAGTGATCTTCGTATAACCATTCCATATTTCGTATACAAGTCTCCGTATGTACCGCGTCGATGGAAAATGTGCCGACAAAATTTGAACAGCTAAGAAAATTGATTTGCAAGTATAAGGATCACCCATGTAACAAATTTGTGAATGACCTTGTTTCACGTCTGTGTGTTTGACAGTACAAGCCAACCGACTGATGAATGTATTGATATTCTTCAGCGTACACATAGATATAATTTCAAGAAAATTAACATATGCGTTCACCAACATAACATTATTTGTTTTACACATTTCGCCGCAAACCCAATTTTTGTATTTTCCCTTTCCACTTGTTTTTACCTGATTACCTATTGGCAAAATATTAACAGCTTGCCCCACCGAATTCGTGACGATTGGTTCATGAAATTGCACATTGTCATACGTTCCTTCGGCAAAGTAGGCTTCAGTAGAAGCGGTGTGTTTTGAATCACCACACAGCGCGGTGAGTCGATCTTCCGTACTGTAATCGGGACATTCAGCAGTCTTTGTTAAGTAGACTTCCGCCTTTTTCTTAATAGTTTCAAGAGTTTGCCTAATTCTGCTAATCTTAGAATTTCGGTCATGAATACACCATTTTATGATCGATTCCGCTTTAATTCTTCTTTTTGTTTCTGACGGTTCTCTAATTTTTTTAACAATTTTGACGATGTATTTTTCTTTCGATTGTAACGATGCTACAGTGTTCGCATTTTGAATGCGTCGGTATTTCGCACTAATTTTGTTAGCAACATCAGCTTTCAAATCACGACGATGCGCATTAATGGATCGCCGACGCGCTAACTCAGTCTCCTGCACAGTACTATATCGTTTATTCAAATAATTTGAACGCTTTCTTGCTCGATCCTTTTCAACATTGGAACTGTAATTTTGTTGTTTCCGAATTGTTAATTCTTGCTGACTGGCAGATTTGACGCTTTCATTTTCGCGTATTTGTTGAACTGGCTCTTTTGTTATTTTTTTTTTGTCAAATGCAACATTCGCGTGATGCTGTTCATGATGCATTTTTCTTACGGTTCGTTGCGCTACACGTATCTGCGAAGCAGTACTTCTTCGAGCAACATCTTGTATCATACCATTTAATGGAAAAGGTTCCATTACATTACTTTCAAAGATTTTCAGTAGATGTGTTCGCATCTTAGATACGTCGTATTTGACGTTTTGCGGCTTGTATCCGTCAATAACCGAAATTGCGAAAGCGATTGCAAATACCCCACAGTCAGATCCATTAATTTGCTGTTGAACCGTTGGGAATCTTATTGGTTTTTTGTCAAACTGATAAAATGGGAAGAGGTTTTTTAAATAGACTTCGTGGTGTTTGTGAAGTCGTTTTGAGTTGAGGGAGTCATATATGAATATTGATTTGGTATTATAGTAACTGCATACCCAGTGTTTCTCACCTGCCGTAACACCGCTATGCAGTATTTGTACGTGATTTTTGTTTTCAGAAACGGGTTTAATAGTACCTGGCATTTGTACTCGCCACGATTCCTGAGGTCGATATTCTGAGCAACTTTTTACAAGATATATAAATTGATCCATATGAATATCAGATAACCATCTACCAGATGTAAGGATATTCTTCGATTTTTCGTCTAAAATCGGTCTAGCATCACGACGCTCACACCTTTTCTGTTCTATCACAGGCGGCTCTGTTATGTTTTCCGATATTATAGCTTGAGTTTGTGATAAACGCTTAGCTACTTGATGACTTTTCTGGTTGGCCTCAACGTATTGATTTCCAGTGCTAACTAAAAACTCTGTGTCCGAAACTTCCGCCAGCAATTTATTATTACTATTTTCTTTACAATGTTCTTTACAAGAATCAATTACCATACGTTCTACTGATTCAATTTTGACATTGTTATTTTCGAATCTATGCGCTTTTCGACACGAAGACAGGAAGCTGTACTTAGACGCTTTTACATCGGTTACCTGATTCATAACTTTCGGCTGTGAAAGGTTTGCAATGCTTTCGACAGATATCGGTTCTAGGTCTAATTGTGGTGCAAGTTCAATTACTGCAACCTTTTTTTTTTTTTTTAAACTTCGTTGCAAATAGTGTGGGTTATTGAAATTCTCGCAGTCAACTTGACGTCTGTCCGAAGCGAATTTCTTTTCAACACGTGAACTTTGCATTGTAGTAATGCACGGGAAGTTTTCTATGACATTATTTTCAAACATTCTGAATAGATGTCCACGCATGCGAGAAACGTCATACGTAATCTTATCTGGTTTGTATCCATTTATGATCGAAATAGCAAATGCAATGGCAAAGACGCCACAGTCATACCCGTTTTGTTGGCGTTGAACAATTGGAAACCTTACGGGATTCGTGTCAAACTGGTAAAATGGGAACAGTTTCTGCAAATATGTTTTATGGTGTTTGTGAAGCACCTTCGAATTCAACGAATCATAAATGAATATTGATTTGCCATCGAAATAACTGCACACCCAATGCTTCTCGATGTCATACTCTCCGCTGTGCAGTATTTGAATGTGTTTGACATTCGGCAACGCGGGTTCTATTGTGTCTGGCAACTGCACTCGCCATGATTCCTGTGGAGCATATTTTGAGTAGCGTTGAACGAGCAACGCAAAATGATCTATATGATCATCATACAACCATTCTCCAGATCTAATCATATTCATCCACCTATCTGCCAAAATAGGTATCTGTTGATATTGCATGACTAAACGAAATGCTGACACACGTCTTCTATCTCAATTTTACGGCGCACAGCTGCCTTCAGATTCTACGGGTCGGCGCTAAGCTGCCTTTCGCAATACGGTTACAAGAAGCCGTTTGCAATATAGCGCACAGCAGCTATGTTTCGAAACAAAGTCGAAAAATTTTTTGAGATAGAAGACAAATTTACCTAACCTATCTAACCTAATAATAAATAACTCAATTATACCTAATGATTTTACGAATACCTACTTACTTAACGACCGAAATAAAACCTACTCAATTATATCCGTTACGTGTAATTTATTCTGCAAAAGTGTATGTATTTGTCAAAGAATAATAAAACACGAAACTCTGCTGGGTAATTACAAATCTGTCACGCTAATCATGAATATATTGAACAACAGATGACATATGTTCTTGTGGTTCAACAATCAGCCAGTTTATAGCGCTGTTTTTTCGTTTCTCTTTCACTCTCTGGACAAAATTTATCCTGCCTGTTTCATCGTCTAATCTGATTGGCTATGATTTTACTAAAAGCATACAAAGTCGTCTTATTGTGGAATAACCTTCCCTAACGATATAAAGTGAGACATCACCGCCAGGATCGCTCCGATCGTGAAGCGTCGTCGCGAACCTAGCGGTGAACGAACTGAAGTTAGACAGAGTATGGTTAGTCATGAAGCAATTTATAGAGATAGATAAAGCGAGAAAAGTATAGCCTGTTACGTTAAGGGGAAACCCCGCATGACAATAACCATACCAAACCAAGCAAAGTACACTTGTCTTTATAACATTTTGATTTTGATAAATGGGTAATAATCACATGTGTAACTGAGGATCGTGAGTTAATTACCTTTATTTATTCGAATACTCATTTTTTTGATGACAGAAGGTGCCTAGCATAAAATTGTTGTATATATGGAGCATGGCAGCATTGCAGTGTTGATATTCCTGCATTTTTGACAAAGTTCTATTGCTGTTATTAATACCTATTCTGTATTGTAAAAACGAGCAGGCATATATAATCATTCTGTATTGTAAAAACGAGCAGGCATATATAATCATTATTTATGATGAGATGAGATATTTGTAACTAAATTCCAAATATATTTAATAATATGAATTAAAGGACCATGCCTCGTGAGATGTCTTTTGCACTAAGAGCTATCAATGCATGTAATGTGGCTGGTCATAATTATTATGAGGATGATACTTGTTCATTTGACTTAAAATCTGATGTAAATGAAATATGTAAAATATCAATTATTCTGGCAACAGGTGATAACAGTGCGTGAGAAATGACGCTGAGTTTAAATAAAATAATTTTTTTTTTTTTTGATATAATTTTTTTTTTTTTAATTTTAATATATTATATTTTATTTTTAAATATGTAATGACGATATAGGTAATTAAAAACATAAACGAGATTAAATATATAGTTTAAAAATATTTAATAGGTAATTAAAAACATCAACGATAATCAACATAGGTACATACATATATAGATATATACATATACATGTATAATTTAATAATTAAAAATGTTTAAAAAAAAGTTATAGTGGGCCGCCACCGCCGCGGCCACCCCCCCTGCCTCTGCCCCTGCGTGGCCCCCCACGTGACGGGCTGGCCATTGCGTACAATAAGGCCACCAGGCTCTGGTGTTGGCGCCGTTGCCTTTGGCGCCAACGTTGTCCCGCCCGTTGATGCCTTCCACGATCTGAAATGTTGAAGGTGAAGTTATTGCAATAAATATTCTTCAAATAAAGTAGATTGATCGTATCAGACAGATATAAAAACATGTACAAATATAAAAGGATACAATACAAATAAATAAGTTTCATATGTAGATGATTTAATTACTTGAGTAACAAGTTTGGGCCCCCAGTATAAGGAAGAATATAAGTAATCATTTTTTATAATACCATTTACAGGTGCAACATGTTGGGCCCCCTGCTCAACCTCCGGTCCTTCCACTTCCTCTCTTTCCATTGGTACTTCAACTACTGGGTATATTGAGAATACGTGATTAGTTAGATGAATAACCGAATTAAAATGTCTTTCCATTCAAATACGCAATCGATGGTCAAATTACAGCAAATAATGGTGATATGGTGATATATATAATGGTGATCTATGTAATACTATAAAATAGGGTTACCCATTTTGACCAACTATTTTTAGATTGTGAGTCTCGTATGAAAATTTATCAGTTTTTCACATTTGAGAAGCCCTCCTCAAATTCCAGATCAATTAAAAATTTTTTATAAATCTCTCACGAATTTTTTAAATTCCCAAACCGGTTTAAAATAATTTTTTTTTTCTCGTTACGGCAATTTTTTCCACATTATAAATACATCACATTCTTAAAATTTCAGCTCAAAATATGAATTTTTCAAGGTCGCTCAAGAATTTTATAGGTTTATAGGTATAATAGTACTACTCAAAAACATTCAAAATTCTTGAGTGATCTTTAAAAATTTATATTTTGCCCTTAAATTTTCAGGATTTGATACGAAAATAATACGATTTTTAATCCTTTTTTGAATTTGAAAAATTCGTGAGCGCCTCCTCAAATTTTTGCAATTGATCTATAATTTTTTGAGGGATCCTCAAATGCATAAAACTAATAAGTTAAACTCATTAATAAATTACGTATAAAAGAATTATTTAACTATACCCTGTTGTTGTGGCTGCAGCACGTGCTGGGCTTCTGGCACAACCAGCCCTTGCCCTAGTATTGCCTCTGAAAATGCACGCACATATTTGTAATGCTAAACTCCAATTGTACGACGGAAACGTTGTACTAGGGTGGCGACATACCTTGAAAACCGGGAATAGTCATTGAATTTTGTCAGTCTGTAAAAATCAGGTAAAAGTCCTGGAGTAATTCCGGTCTATTTTTAAAATGCGTGTTTTTTTATTTGTTTTTCAATTGAGCTATTTTCTAAATTCGGTAGTAAACGCATCTTCATTGAATCTTCGTAAATAATCGCGTAAAAAACATGATAATAGATTTTCGCCCCCCCCCCCCCCAGCCGTTATCACTCCGCTTAACTTCATTTCGATTCTTACGAAAGAGTACAGGTAATATCGAACTTTTACCTGTGAAAAGTCAGGTAAAATTCATCATGTAATTTTATTTCAGTTGAATTGTCGCCACCCTGTTTACGTTATGCTTCTTTTTCATTACTTACGAATGTTTTGTGGCGCAATTGCCGCCGGCTCATTCACATGATGCGCATCCATCATTCTCGCGATATCTACCTCGTATTCAGATAGCTACGAATAAAATCATTAATTGAGTATATGTGAGACCCTAATTAGTCTTTCGATTACATAATTACATCAATATTACTCTAAATTTGTATTAATAAAAATAAGTATAATGTACAATAAAAACTCACACTATCTGGTGAAGCTCTATCAAAATCATCCATTTGTAAATTGGAGTGAAAAATTTATTATAGATCCTCTTCCTCCCGCATAAAAACAAAAAAATTATTAATCCGGAAATGTATCTAGGTCAATCGCTTTTAATTTTCAAAATGGGCCCGCTCACATAACTATACGTAAGGTGGCGCCATCGGTAAAACACCAATGCACGATACAAAAAAGGCTAGTGTTTTTTATTTACCTAATCATGGGGCGTACCCTATTCACATTGTAAATAAAAAACACTATACTCGAAGTACCGTGCATTTGTGTTTACCCGATGGCGCCACCTAACGTATATTAATGTTAGCGGGATCAATTCGAAAATTAAGAGCGATTGACCTAAATACATTTCCGGAATGATGATAATTTTTTTATTTTAATTCGGGAGGACGTGGATCTATTCTAACTTTCTTACTTGTATTCATAAACGGACGTGTTCGATAGATCTTCGCCCGATACTGCGATTTTTTGTTGTACATTATCCTTACTTCTAATACAAATTTGAAGTAATATTGATGTAATTATGTAATCGATAGACTAATTAGAGTCTCACCTCTACTCAATTAATGATTTTATTGCTAGCTATCTGAATACGAAGCGTAAATCTCTCGCCTAATGGATGCCCATCACCCATACGAGCCGGCCATTGGCCCTCCAAACACTGACCCCTTTCAACAGAATCTAAATGAAGCTAAATATGCGTTTACTAACTAATTTCGAAAATAGCTCAATTAAAAACAAAAAAAAAACACGCGTTTTTAATATAAACCGGCATTATTCCCTGACTTTTCCCTGATTTTTCCAGACTGACAAAATTATAATAACTCAGCTTGAAAAAATTAAAAAGTAAATAAAAAACACTCTTTTCCCATATAGACTGGCGTTATTCTCTGACTTCTTCGGACTGACAATATTGCATGACTATTCCCGATTTTCCAAGTCTGTTGCCATCCTAGTACAAACTTTACATGCATTTTCACAGGCGATACAAGTGCGAGGGGTGGTTGCGCCACAAGTATCACAGATGCCACAGCAACAGGGTCCTATTATAAAGAAGAGTAAGGCTGGTGTGCTATATATAGTTAAACAATTCATTTATACGTACTTTCTTCATTTGGTTTTTAATCTGCATTTTTGCTGTTACAATATTACATAAATCATATCAGTACTTCATTATTTCGTTTTTTAATCAGTATTTTCGCTTCGATAGTATTACATGGATCTTATCACCATTATTTGATGTAATTTTACCATCGAATGCGTGTTTTGTTTATCAACATTAACATATTAAAGAATTTGACAGTTTAATATAAATGATCTGAATGTGAAGACATTTTAATTCGATTATCCATATAACTAATAACGTCTTCTCAATATACCCAGTAGTTGAAGTACCTATGGAACTACCACAGGCACTATGTGAGGCACTGGATGTTGTGCCAGGGGGACAGGAGGTTGCGCATATCAATGGTATTATAAGAAATGATTACTTATATTCTTCCTTCTACTGGGTGCCCAAACTTGTAACTCAAGTTATCAAATCATCTGCATAGGTATTCGCACCAACTGCGACATGCTGAAACTTCTGTCTTTGTATTGTATCCTTTTATATTTATATATGTTTTTCTATGTGTTCGATATGATTTATATATGTGTTCTATGTGTTCGATATGATCAATCTACTTTATTTGAAGAATATTTATTGCATAATAACTTCACCTTCAACATTTCAGAACGTTTGAGGCATGAACGTGCCGGTCAACGTTTGCGCCAAAGGCAACAACGCCGACATTTAAGCCTGATTGCGCTTTTGTATGCCATGGCCAGCCCTTCCCTTTGGGGGGCACACAGGGACAGGGGCAGAGGCAGAGGCAGGGGTTGTGCAGCGGCCCTCTGTAACTTTTTTTTTTTTACCTATTAACAAATTTTCTCAATAAAAAAATATATTATAACTTTTAATAAACAATAAATATATATTAAATATATATATACCTATATATATATATATATATATTATAACGAAAAAAAAAAAAATTATGTTGTTTAAACCCATCGTCATTTCTAATGCACGCTTATCACCTGTTACAAGAAGAATTGATTGATATTTCACATATTTCATTTACAAGAATTTTAAATCAAATGAACAAGTATCTTCCTCGAATAATTGATTGATATTTTACATATTTCATTTACAAGAATTTTAAATCAAATGAACAAGTATCTTCCTCATCTAACTATCAGTATGACCAGCCCCATTAAAGGCTTGGAATGCATCTCTCAGAGTGGAAGACGTCTTACGCGGCATGATGCTTTACATTGTTCATTAAATTTCATTTTCAAGTTCATTTAAATTTTAGTCACAAATACCTCATTGAATCTTTGTCCACGGTGTCATCTGCCTACTAATTTTTACAATACATTTGCAATCATGTATTTGTCCAGAATATGTCAGTAATATTTGCAATCATGTATCTGTAAAGAATATGTCAGTAATTCATATACATGATATTCGAACCATGTAACAATTTTTCATCCTCTACAACTAATCATACAAATCTATAAAGTAGCAGGTAACATACAATTTCTAAAACTTGCTGTGAACTGCATCTTTCCAATACATCTGTAGTTTATATCCTCGATAACTAATAGAAGGCATATTTTTCCTCAGTTTCAATTTTTATCCTCTTTTGCTAAATACTTTTTCTCGACATATAATTCTCATAACCTTAAAGGCTCGATCTCGTGAAATAAACGATAGATATGATTATTAGATGGCATATTTTTCCTCAGTTTCAATTTTTATCCTCTTTCTTTTCGCTAAATACTTTTTCTCGACATATAATTCTCATAACCTTAAAGGCTCGATCTCGTTAAAGGCTCGATCTCGTTAAAGGCTCGATCTCGTTAAAGGCTCGATCTCGTTAAAGGCTCGATCTCGTGAAATAAACGATAGATATGATTATTCCATCGAACTCCGGTAATAATTGTAATGTAATGTAGAGAACAACTATCGCCTTCCAATCCAATTTTTCCAAATGATTAGTTAAATTAATTAATCCTCGTCACAAATCATATGTTCCGCCATGCGCGATTAATATATTGCCTCTCGTGGGCCATAGAGAGCGTTATTGTGTCATAGACCGACGAACCCGCTTTGTTTTTATTTAATTTTTTTTATGTGTAAATTTCGTCTCTTAAAGGTACTCTCTATGTTGTTATGTAGCCGGGCAAATGTGCAAATCTGGCGTGAGCCGGAGAAATTCTGATCGTGAAACTGACCCTCTCGATTTTATAAATAATCATATCTCAGCTATCCGTACACCGATTGCATCGATATTAGGCTCAAATAAAATCTCTTTCGCATCTTATTCCTGCATTAAATCGGCGAGCCCTGGGATATTGCCCATATACGCTTAATGAAATAATATGGTTACCCCCACTCCTGCGCTGAACTCCCGTTCCGGTAAACGAGAGTGGTAGAGTCATGAGATGAATTTTTTTTTTGAATTTTTTTTAATGTACTTGGCGCGAGACTCTACCGAGTCTCTTGATATATATTATGTATATATGGTCATAGGGTAGAGAGTGAATATAATAGAGCGGTATATATATATATATTATTTTCAAATAGAAATCCTTTACTAATTCATATGAAAGTGATAGTTAAAATTCAAAGGTAGAGTGAATATAGCAAGGCATTGACATATTCGGTACGAAATCAGTTCGGAGTTGAAGATTATTATTTATTTTTATAAAATAAAAGAATCCCTCTCCAAGTAGCATAAAGTTGATCGTTCGAATTTATAGTGATAGGAATAACATCAAAATATTATCATATTTATGTAAGGAGTTGTAGACCATTCATTTTTCAGGAATAGAATAGACTTTTGATACAAATGTATGATAATTAAAATGTGTCCAATATTGTAATTATGTAAAAGTCAGTCGATGTTCACATATGAAGTAAATCACACATAGTTGAATTCCATCTGGTTGAATTGTCCACCAAGGTAGCGCATCTGAAGTCTATCCTCTTCACATGCGTCCATCATCTTTTAAAGAAGATCTGCGTCGTCGACTAGAACTCTTCGCATCCGAGCTGGTAAAAATACCGACAAGCGTCCATCTACATCAACAATGAATCTTTCACCAAATTTGGTTTGAACTTTGCGGATGCCGCTGATTTGAAAGTCCTTGAACACATCCAGCTCTCCTAATTTTCTCGTTGGAAGAAACTGTTCCAGCCGACCAATTTTGTTAAGCTTGTTGAAGTCCATGTTGTTTTCGGGTTCAGATTTCGATATTTCTGAGTACGCTTGTAAGTTGATTTAGATCAAACTTTATTTTAATTAGACTTTTCACTTCTTCAATATTTCTCAGCAGTAGATATGATAATATTTTGTTTTTTTTCACTGCTTATCGATATTCTGCATCACTCAACGAGGATCTGTTGAAGACTAATTGCCATCTCTAGATATTTCTCTCTTTTATAGCTCTCAACCCCTCTACTAACTTCCATGGACTTTATTACTAGAACGTGTCAACTTCATTCCGAAAAAGGATCTTCCTATATTTCTTCACATTTTCACATATTTCATTTGAAGATCTTTCTGGGAGCTACTGTTTTAAAAATTGTATGGTAATCAAGTTTTTTTCATTCAGTATGCAAGGTAACTTGATCGGATTCGAATTTCTCAAATCTCACAAGGTGCCGAAAACTCGGTGATAATTCCAGGAACCGTTCGTCGGTGAAAATTCCAGGAATCGGGGAAGATTGACCTTGTCACAACACTTGTCATAAATTAGTCAGAACACTTGTCATAAATTAGTGTAATGGGTCCAATCCATTAGCCGTATCTATTTTTTGCCTCCATCTCATGCACTAATACATGAGCAGACTCTGTAGGGTAGGTGTATGTGTATGATGTATGTGTAACCGTGTATGTGTCGAGTGCACGTGCATAAGCAAAAAAATTTGACCACCTGCATACAGGAGTTGCGAGACAGTTATCGTGTAAAGATTTATGACATCTGACCCCTTTCCGTCATCACCTCTTTGATGACTCGCGCCGACTCAATTCCTGGAAACTCTGGCAGACCCCCCGGCCTCGAGTTATGCTTAGGGTCAGAGTTTTATTTGAGGCGTGTGACGTTGATCTGAGTGTATGTGACGTTAAATTGAGAGTGTATGGCCTCAATTAATTGAGGGTGTACCATCAATTCAAGGGTGTGTGATGCTATTCATAGGAGTGAACGACCTGGTGTCGAGGGTTACAGCATGACCTTCTTGTCGAACCTTCCAGAATGAAGGGTTTGCGTCTCGGATAAGATGTCGGTAATGTGTCGGTGCAGGAATCTATATCCAGAACCCCCCTTATATATCTACTAAGGGTCACATCACCGACCTTGTTCGTTTGGGCCACGACAAATACAAAAAAATGTGGCAAGACCTCACCGAAAATTTAAACCAAATCGGGGCTGCTGAAAGTGAAAGTATAGTCACGGTAAAACAGATAACTGTGTACGCAAGATCTTCCATCATGCGACACTTACATCCCAGGATGATACCAGTGATACCATGACTTGGATTACGATGAATAATTTAATAATTTTGTTGCATTCCATTTCAGACCTGGAAATTTCTTAAGACCGCGGCCAAAAAAAAAAGCTCAGTACACTGTGCAAATGCTGAAAACGGGTAATGAGAGCCCCACGCAACCTCTAAATGATTTTGACGAAACAGTGACATCAATATTCGGAAAATATGGAACTGGACTAGGTGTTATCCAGGAAATCGGAGTACCATATATTCCAGTGGATAAAATCGAGTCCAATGAAATATCCGACAAAGAAGATGATGAATGTAAATACACTTTTTTGGCAATATTATTCGTATGAGTATATGACAGAATCACTTGGCATGTACATCATATATACAGTAGGGCGGTCCTTATTTGGGGGTCGGACGAATTTTTACCGGGCCGCCCCCCAGATCAGCTCCAAATAATTCAAAAACAATGTTGAACAAGTTTCAGACGTCTATCTTAAAAATTGGCAAATACCAGAGGGGGGGGATTTTCCCCTTTGAAATACACGTGTTTTTTCGATTTTTCAAAAGCCTGCGTACTAGAGCGTCTTGAACTCTTTCTAAAAATATCAAATACTCACGAATGCGTTCCTGGTACCCATATCCTACATCCAGATGGATAAATCAAACTTCTGATTCAACATTGACAGCTATAGGGGACATTCCGTAAGAGGAAACATTTTTTGGTCAATGACCCCCATTTATTTAAATTCTCTTTTTTTTTTACTGTAAAATTAACTTACAATTTTAGGATCAGAATTTTTTAGTTCATGATAAATATTTTCGATGCAAAACTTTTTCTGATAAAGTTTTCCAGCAACTATACAAAATAAAAGACAAATGTCTCCTCTTATGGCATGACCCATTATAGCTGTCGTGGTTGGATCAGAAGTTTGATTTATCCATCTGGATGTAGAATATGGGTACCAGGAACGCATTCGTGAGTATTCGAGATTTTCAGAAAGAGTTCAAGACGCTCTAGTACGCAGTCTTTCAAAAAATCTAAAAAACACGTGTATTTCAAAGGGAAAAATACCCCCCCTCTGGTATTGGCCAATTTTTAAGGTAGACGGCTGAAACTTGTTTCACATTGTTTTTGAATTATTTTGAGCTGATCTGGGGGCGGCCCGGTAAAAATTCGTCCGAGACACAAATAAGGACCACCCTAATATACAGGGTGAGTCGATCGAAACCTCTAGAATGTGAGTGAATTAAATAATCGACTACCTCAAAAAAAAATTATTGAAATCAAACACTACCGCAAAGTGCGCATTTGAGCGATAGCCTTCCTGTCTTTCCACGTAGAACCATATTTAAAAAATTATTAAAAAATGGTATAGGGGAGAGTTGCCCAGTACGGCTATGTTCCCAGTACGGCTAATTATGTGTTTCCAGCTTCCACCAACAATTGGCGCAACTTTAACTCGGTTATCTGGTGTATATTTGTCATCTAATAAACATTCTTCGTGGCCGATATTGTGAATTCATCATAGCAAAAGTCGCCCAACAAATAAGGAATTTGTTGTTTTTGTGCGTGTTAAAAGTTAATTTACGAGGCTAACCCCTTTTCCCCCGGTCAAGTTTAAGTCTCTCTAACAATTTTTACATACAGTTTAGACCTTTTCGAGTAGAATAAGACTTTATAGAACTTCTAATTATTTTTCTGCGCGGAGTATAACATAGAATACTTTTTTCGCTGTTTTGCCCAGTATGGATAATAGAATTATCTCCCAGTATGGCTAATTAAAATTGCATTAAAATCATTGGTTAGAAATGTCTGAAAAAAAAAGAAAAAAAAAAGCGACAACTGAGTGAATTATTTGTCATGAATCATTTCAGGAAGATTTGGTGCAATGTTTCGAGTGTCGAGGCTGGGCACATGTTGACTGTACTGATAGCCTAAATATAAATTATTTTGGATGATAAGCAATGATTGTAATTATTTATAAAGCTATATTTATAATAAATATAACATATTATTACTTATAAAATTATTTTGAGACTCATTATAATACATTTAGACCTCAAAAATAATAAAAACAATAATTAGCCATACTGGAAGCAACTTTTCAAAACCTCGTGAATTGCACGTTTTGGATTTACGCAGATAACTTTATTATAAGACGGGTTTGACTCGCCGCAAGTTTTTCTACTATAGTAAATGATCCAACGAACTTGTAAAAATTATAAATTTAAACTTTCATTGCGTCAATGAAAAGTTATGCCCAAAATAGCTATGGGTAGCCATACTGGGCAACTCTCCCCTACTGCATGTACTTTTCAGGAAAATATTTCAATTACTGAACAGGATTATTAACATGGTTTAGTTAATATGTGTTCTCTCGTACTTGTCTATGAAAGTCTGCTTACAAAAAATAAAATGAAAACAATAGTTTTCGTAGTAGCGCTAATCTGCTGTGTTGTTGAAAGATTGGAGGTAACTACAATATCCACTGAAGTGATTTGTTCATTACAGGTATTCGTTTACTTATTCGCAGAGTAGAATTATCTCGACACCTAAATTCTTTGCTGCGGGAAAATGAGCTGAAAAACGGTATTCTACTTAAGGTATTCAGTGACTTGGGAGAAGTGATAGTAAAATGTATAAAAAATTGCAGCAGGATTGTAAGGTAATTAAAGCTTTGCATAATTGTTTTTATGGCTATTCTTTAGGGTGTTTTTTTTTTTGAAATTTTTTTTTTGCTTAGGGTCTCAAGAGCTTCCTTTGGGTATAAAAAAATTCCCTTATTTGGAAAAATTTTTTATTTCAAGTATAGACCTGCCTCAAACGGAGGTGCCCTTTTCCATTTGAATAACATGGGGAAAAAATCTTTTTTTACAAAAAAAAATTTTCTCTCTAACGAAGAATGATAAAAAAATTTTCAGAGGTAATTTTTTTAGGAAATTTAATTCTCTACAAAATTGTTCTGATATAAAATTTTCGTCAGTCTAACGGCTTCAAAGCAGAGTTGTGAATAATGCATTAAATTTCTTAATGCATTGGCATTTTCATTAACTATTGAATTTAATTTTTTAATGGAAAATATTTCCATTAATCATTAAATTTAATGTTTCAATGAAAAATATTTTCATTAACCATTGAATTTATTTTTTGATGGAAAATATTTCCATTAATCATTAAATTTATTGTTTCAATGAAAAATATTTCCATTAACCATTGAATTTAATTTTTTAATGGAAAATATTTCCATTAATCATTAAATTTAATGTTTTAATGAAAAATATTTTCATCAACCATTAATTTTAATTTGCTAATGGAGAATATTTGAGGTATTCCACGCCGTTTCGAACGGTCGAAAAGTTGACCGATCCGAAAAAAATCATAATTTTGTCTTATCACACAACTATATCGAAAAAATTTATGTGAATTTTTTCAGAATGTTTGGATCACATTTTTTTAGTTTTTCCAAATTCCAATTTCTTTCTACGAACCTCCGTATGTCAGAAGTATAAGATCGTACGAGAAAATTTATAGGACAAAAAAGTTGCAGTTTTGAATCAACTTTCTGGAAAAAAATTTTTGGGAAGTTGTCGATCTCAAAAATACCAATTTTGATCAAAAATCCACAAAAATACTTTTTTTCAACCAATATGTCACTTTTGATTTGCTTGAAAAATTGACAGAAAATACTCTCAAATGTTGACAGCAACCATACATTTTTTTTAAGATGGTTGGCTCAATCGTTTGGAAGCTATGCTTTTATTAATTCTTTGATTCTTTATATTTTTCGAAAAAAAAAGAAATAATAAAGCATAGCTTCCAAACGATTGAGCCAACCATCTTGAAAAATATATATAGTTGCTGTAAACATTTGAAAGTATTTTATGTAAATTTTTGAAGCAAATCAAAAGTGACATATTGGTTGAAACAAAGTATTTTTGTGTTTTTTTGATCAAAAATGGTATTTTGGGATTGGACAAATTCCCAGTAAATTTTTTTCAGAAAGTTGATTCAAAACTGCAACTTTTTTGTCTAATAAATTTTCTTGTATGATCCTATACTTTTTTCGTAAAAAGAAATTAGAATTTGGAAAAACTCAAAAAATGTTATCCAAAAATTCTGAAAAAATTCACATAAATCGCGTTACTAATGCCATAAGGTCGTCAACGCCAAAAATGCTATTTTAGTGCCAGAAGCTAGGTCGTATAATCTTTTTATTTTCTGAATTCGCTTTAGAATCAAAAATTACGTGTGAATCAATTGAAATTGGAAAATTGGAAAATTGAAAGCAGAAGGTCGTATGTGCCGAACACATATGACCCTCTGGCTTTATTTTCATCGAAAAATCGAGAAAATAAAAGTCAGAAGGTCATATCCGCCATTTTTTTTTTTTTGCAATCGTCTTGAAATTTATTTATTCCCAAAAAGAAAAAAATTTCGTGAACTTTAATGGAAATACGCGTTTCCATCAATTTCAAGACGATTACAAGAAAAAAATAAATAAAAATGGTGGATACGACCTTCTGACTTTAGTTTTCGTGTTTTTCACGTAAAACGAAAGCCAGAGGGTCGTATCCGCAGAAAAATTTGTTTTTCGGGAATTTCAATAGATCTATGTGTTTTCATCGATTTTATGGCGAATCCGAGAAAAAAAAAATGGCGGATAAGACCTTCTGGCTTTAGTTTTCGTGATTTTTTCGTAAAACTAGAGCCCGAGGGTCGTATCCGCCAAAATTTTTTCTGGAATTCCAATAGATCTCTGTGTTTTCATTAATTTCATGACGAATCCGAGGAAAAAAAAAATATACGACCTTTTGGTCTTAATAAAACCAGAAGGTCGTATAGTGTCGCTGACGACCTTATGGCATTAGTAACGCGAAATTCTTTCGATATATTTGTGTGATAAGACAAAATTATGATTTTTTTGGGATCGGTCAACTTTTCGACTGTTCGAAACGGCGTGAAATACCTCATTTACATTACCCATTAAATTAAATTTTTTGATGGAAAATATTTTCATTATCCATTAAATTTAATTTTTTGATGCAAAATATTTTCATTAACCATTAAATTTTATTTTTTAATGCAAAATATTTTCATTAACCATTAAATTTTATTTTTTAATGCAAAATATTTCATCAACCATTAAATTTTATTTTTTAATGCAAAATATTTTCATTAACCATTAAATTTTATTTTTTAATGCCAAATATTTTCATTAACCATTAAATTTTATTTTTTAATGCAAAATATTTTCATTAACCATTAAATTTTATTTTTTAATGCAAAATATTTGCATTAAAAAATTGAATTCAATGAGTTAATGGAAATAATTTCCATTGACAATTTCACAACTCTGCTTCAAAGTTATAGGGTCCCAAAGTTGGTCATATTTTGTACGGCTCTGAATAATACAGAAATAACTTTATTTTTCTTATTTTTATCTTTTATTATTGTTCTTAGAATAGAACAAAATTATTTATCACTGTTTTAGTATGTTTTTATATTTTTGAGTAGACCGTTACCCTAAAAATATAAAGAGAATGTTGAACATTGAGATTTTTTTTTAGATTTTTCCCTTGAGATCACGAAAAAAATTATATTTTTTCCGAAACTTCAATTTACTGATATTACACTCATACTATTAATTTTTTTTTTCATCAATTCATTACATCAGTCGTCAACCGACAACTAAGGTGATAAATTGATTAAAAAAAAACTAATAGTATGAGTTTATCAGTAAATCAAAGTCTTAGAAAAAATATAATTTTTTTCGTGATGTTAAGGGAAAAATCGAAAAAAAAATCTCAATGTTCAACATTTTCTTTATATTTTTAGGGTAACGGTCCACTTAAATATATAAAAACATACTAAAACAGTGATAAATAACTTTGTTCTTTTCTAAAAACAATAATAAAAGTCAAAAATAAGAAAAATAAAGTAATTTCTGTATTATTCAGAGCCGTACACAGAAAAAAAGTTACCTTGAACCAAGAAAGTGATTAGGAAAATCGAAATTATCCATGACGAAGTAAGTATTTTTTTGAACCAAGGAATTTTCTTAATTCAAGAAAATTTTTTACTTCGTCAGGAATGATTTCGATCTTCCTAACTAGTAGTAGTAGTAGAGTTTATTCTCGGGCTTGCCTTCCGGCGTTGCCTGCTTCTTTGTCTACATTTGTCTTCTATTTTATTTACATTTCATCTTAGTTCTATTTGTCTTAACTAATCTATCCCAATCGTTTTGTCATTTGTATATACATTTTGTTATATTATATTTCATCCCAACTATCTCTCTTGTTATATCTATCACCGTCCGTCCGACCTGCCGTTGGGTGGGGTCTACCCCTTGTCCTTCACGACGGCCTTTACTGCTCCGTCATCAGCCTATCTTTCTCCTCCTTCTCCTTTCTTGCCTTGGCAAGCTTGATTCCCCATTCTATTCCTCTTCCGTCATCGTTCAAGAGCTCTTCAATGCTTTCTTCCCAACTGTCGAGTTCTCTACACCTTTTCGTCATGCGTTCGAGTGTTTCTTCCTCGGCCCCGCAGAGCCAGCACCTTCGTTTGTCTTCGTCTATCCAGGGGGGTTATTCACTAACTTTTCGGTACGTACCGCGCGGTTTGGTTCGTTTCCGTACAGCGCGGTTCGTCTTACCGCACGGAAACTCCAATCCGCTATTTTGCTATTCGGTAACTCACTCGGCAAGGGTACCGCGCGGTTCGGGCTATTTTACCGCTCGGCCCGATGATGCCCGAATATTTCGGGTACGATGTCATTTATGACGTCAGACTTGATGTCAAAACTAGCTAGTTACTTTTTTCGACCAATGAGAGAAGAGAATCCGAGCGCATTTCCCGCGTGGGTTTAAAGGGACCCGAAAAATGCTGCAAAATTTTAAAAATGGAGCAACAAAAAGTAAGTACGATTATGTTGAGCTATATATTTTTGATTGTCTTGTAAATTTATCTTCAAGTAGCTATTAAAACGTGCGCGTATCGTTATTGCGAGTATCATGTTTACCTGAATATCTATTTAACGCGTCCTGATATTCTGGTATATTCTAGATAATTACACATCTGCATTATTCAACATCATCCAATATTAAATACAGAATACTCGTGGTCGATGATTTAATTTATTGTTTTCTACAAGTGTGTTTACATGAAATATTATACATAATATGTTATAGTTTTATGTCATGCTTCCAAAAAATATAAATGTTTACCAACACATAGGTCGTAAAATAACTTAAGATTTTACCCTCATCTACAGTCAACAAAAGGTCAAAGAATGACGAGTGCGCAGCGAGAACATATGCTCAGGTTTATGTTCGACAACCTCGAGCTGGCTTCGGGTCGATTTTCAGGACCCCAAGGAGCCCAGCTAAAGGCGCAGATGTGGCACAAGCTCGCAAATGAGTTGAATGCATTTGCTCTTGGTGCCACAAAAACCGTCGACAAATGGATAAAGGTTATTAAAAAACGACTACTATACGAAATAATTAATAAACATACAAGCAAAATAAAAAACCTCAAAACAATACAAAATAAATATAAAAAACATTGAATATAGATGAGAGCCGAAAAAATTATACAATAAAAACCAACACTGAATACATAGAACACAAAAAAACAAGCCAAATGAAAATACGAAGTACGATGTAATAACTATGTACAATTTTATAACTAATTCGATCTAATCTCAGTCGTGGCAGGACTGGCGGATCGATGTTCGAGCGAAGGCGGCGAAAATCTATCGCTATGCCAATGGGACAGGAGGTGGGCCACCGACTAAGCTGGTCCTCACGCAATTGGAGCTAGATCTCCTTGCACTCGTGGGGACCGTGGCTGTAACGGGGGACTTAGAGGTCGCTGATCCCCTCGAATCAAAAGTACACACTAGTTACTACGTCATGTCATATATCATTCTTGAACCCTGTTTACACCCTCGCGATTCGAAACTTTCTAGCGTGACATTGAACTGGCCAGGCACTTCGCGTCCCAGGGACGTCAGCCACCTCGACAGCCACCTCGACAGCCACCTGGCAGATCCTTGCCACTGGAAGTATTGCCTCCCGTTGTGACAGCTGCAGCGGACGAACAATGGGAAACATATACACTTCCAGTGGCGGAAATGGATATTTGGCCTGCCGCGTCCCCCCCGTCACCGGTGGCTCACCCCCTGCCCATGAATGAGCCAGTGTACGCACGAATGACTCGACAGCCAGTTCGAGCAGTAGCGACAGTGCCAGAGCCAGCTCGAGCAGTAGCGGCAGTGCCAGTGCCAGCTCCGGCTCCAGCTCCACCAGCAGCGCCAGCTCCAGCTCCAGCAGCAGCGCCAGCTCCACCGACAGCCTCAGGGTCAGGGCGCTCACGAAAACGGCGGGCTCCTGTTGCTGGTAATTGATTTACTTCGATAAGTGGAATCCTAATGATTGAAATTCATTTATAGAGGGCAGCTGCAAAGAAATCTGGGTTTCAAATTCCATGACTTTGTTTAACCATCGAAATTCAATTATTTTCAGTGATCTTACGTGAGAATATAATTTTACGCCAATTAGAAAATTTGAAAAAATTCCTTGAATTCATATAAACTATAGATTTTCGGCACCCACGACTACCGGGTATATAGTTATGCATTATTTAGGAATACATACATTGAAATTGATGACAGATGTGAAAGTATTATTCATTCAAGCTTCTTTAGACAACGAAGAGCGGATTGTAGCAGCAGCAGAGCGCCAAGCTGTGGCACTGGAGCGGATGGCCACGGCAGCTGAAGGAGCCACCGAGTGCATCCAAGCTGCTATGGAAACGTTAGTAGCCACATTATACAAATATATTGCTGCTGGGTTTTCCTCACCACCTTATGAGGTACCCAGCTTGGCGCGTTTTTTTTAAAGAGGTATCACCCAGGAGCCCTAATCCTCTGTACACTTTCCTGAAAAAACTAACAAAACTTTTGATTAATTTATATACAATTTGAGATTAGGATACATATGTAATGTTTTTTACCAACCTGTCGAGCTCCTGTTGACTGAGTCATGGCTGCACTGGGCGAAAAAGCGCTGCAATCACGGCAGGCGGCGAATGATGTTTTGGCGAATGACGCGGGCCTCTCTTAGGACGTCCCGATCCACAGGGATGTCACGTGGCCTATCAGCATCGAGATTCACCTGAACCTCCTCTCCCAGGACTACAACAGGCAGTTCTGGTAGAGGCAAATGCGCTGCGATGCACATGTTGTGCAACATGGCACACGCATTTGCGATACGTCCAGCCTTTCTGGGGGTGTACTCCAGCACCCTGTGACGCAGGAGACATCGGAAGCGTCCTTTCAAGACCCCGATGCACCGCTCCACCGCACTGCGAGCCCTCATGTGGAACTCAGTGAATCTGGCTTCTGGGGTTCCTGCCACTGCATCCAGAATCGGCGTCTGAAGCCATGGCTGGTGTGGATATCCCGAGTCACCCAGTAACCAACAGCGCTCGTTGTTCGCCCAGATGTCCTCCATCAGCTCCTTGACCGCCGAGTTCCTCCAGATGAAAGAATCATGCGTGCTTCCTGGAAACCTCGCGAGGATATTCAAGATTCTGAGCTCCGAATCGCACACGACTTGCACGTTAATGGAATGAAAGTTCTTCCGATTGACGTATAGCTCTTCGTGTTCTATTGGTGCCCCGATAGCAACGTGAGTGCCATCGACGAACCCCAATACCCCTGGCATGCGCGTAGCAATGAAGTTCCTGTAGACAATTATCAATTTATGTTTGTGTCACAAACTTTATAATGATTTTATATTATTTCCAGGCTGATACAATACTGGCAGCGCAATGACTAGGCCTTCGTCCACCGCCTATCTATCTACAATTTTATTTGTGTATGTAGTTTATATATATTATTGGTTTATGTTATGTAGATGTTGTTTATTGATATTATATTGTTCATTTTGATTTCTTACATCTCTGATTTTACTATTCCTTAACCCTCTACACATATCAAAAAAAAATAAAAATAATAACATGTATTAATAATTTACCTCTGGATTAACGCATTCCTCGCCATTCGGTTATCCGGAAAGTTGATCCATCTAACCAATGGCTCGTTCTGGTTCATCGCATCGGTTACTTCTTCGATGGCTCGGCTGACGCTTGCTTGGCTCAGTCCAAGGTTGCTGTCACTACCAGTTGACTTTTGGTAGCTTCCTTGCCCAGAGAAGTAAAGACTGCATAGTACCTGTAAATTTTAGCGTTGTTATGTATCGTTACAAGTATATCGTGATAATGAACATGATGTAAGATAAAGGGAAGCTATATTCACTTTGATCTCCAATGCGACTGCCGTTGAGCGATGAGTCACAGGGATGAGTGGACGCAATTCCTCTATCAAATTACGTGCCAGCTCTCGGTTTAACCTGTACACACCCCTAAAGATTTCATCCGTTAGTTGAAACGGATCACTTGTGTCGCGAAGTTGACGCAGGCGAACCCGATTTACGGCCATTCCTCTCTCCCTTTCTCTTTCCCGTTGTCTTTGACGTCTAATACCCATGAAAATTTGGTAGTTCTCCATCTTGGAAAACTGCATAAAACGAAAAATGACGAATTTTCATTGCAAACAGTACAATGATTATACCTCAGCTATCACGCAGCGTAACAAACTGATTTTCTATTTCTCGTGAAAATCTCGCAGCATCATAACCTCAGTGTTCGAATGTATTACTACGGATATTAAAAAATTAATAAATTGGTTTGGAAATCTAACGGAACCTTCAACGTGTTATTGCAGGGCTAAGAACCGAATTTTTTGTCACTAAATTATTGCTGAGAAGCATAATAATTGAATAATTTACTTAGATATTATGGAAACATGTCTACTTACCGTGAGAATCTCCGTGGATAGACCGACACCGAGACCTTTTCCCGCGCGGTAGATTGAACCGAGGAACGGTCCGATTCCGCGCGGTAGCAACCGACAAAAAAGTTACTGAATAGCTCGGTTAGCTACCACTGTCGACGTGACGTCACAACCGCGCGGTAAGTAGCTGAACCGCGCGGTCCCAGAGTTAGTGAATAACCCCCCAGAACTTATTTCCCATCTCCTCGTTTCCACATCGTAGTCTGGCCATTATCTTTATTCCTTTGTTTTTCTTGTCTTTATTTTTTTTCATGTATCTAGGGATTCCTTCATTCCATATTTTTTTGTACCTCGCTACACTTTTTGATCTGTAAATTTTATTTCTCGTTTCTTGTTCTAGTACCTCTTTGTCTCTTTCCATCAGCTTATTTCTCATCTCATATTCCAGAGCCCTTTCTCTCTCCAGCGCTGCTCCGCTCCAGCCGCATCTATTTAGATATTCCTCCCTATGCTTGCCCCATCTTGTGGAGATCCCTTTTCCTTCTTCTCTTTTTTCTTCTTCCCAGCATTCCCTCAGTAATTTTTTTTCGCTTTCTATACGTATTTTTTCTTCCAGTTTCGTTGCTCTGCCTCCCGCCGCTATTCTTATTTTGTCCCTTTTTAGTTCTTCTCTAACGATGTATCCCGGGGTCGACCTTTCTAGTCCCAGGATCCATCTTAGATACTTCTCGTGGGTCCTTTCCACTTCCTCCCATTCTCTCCATCCCCAGATTTCAACCCCGTACATCAAAATACTTTTTATAACGGAGTCGAATAGCTTCAATCTCCATTTGATGTCTCCCTTGAAGTTACGTTCGCCAATTCCCCAGATTTTCCCCATTGCGATGTTTGCCTTTCTGACCCTTTCTCTTATGTGTTCTTCCCCTCTGTTGTTGCTGGTCCATCTGTATCCCAGGTAGTCTATCTTCTTTGTCTCTTCGATCTCGCTTTCTCCCCATTTCCAGGTTATCTCCTTTCTCCTTACTCCGCCCTTGGCACATCTCATTACTTTGGTTTTCTCTGTGTTTACTACTAGTTTCCTTTTTTTGAAGTATCTTTCGGCTCTCTTCATCATGTTTTTCATTTCTTCCTCCTTCTCTGCCATCAGAACTATGTCATCTGCATATCCCAAGGACCAGATCTTTTCTCTCCCGATTACCGCTCCTCCGTCCTGGCCTTTCTTCGGTGTCTCTTCCAGGTCTGCCACGTAAATATTGAATAGTGTCGGGCTCAAGGGGCATCCTTGCCTCACTCCTTTTTCCACCCAGAATTTTGCTCCTGTTTTCCCTCCTATTTTGACTCTACAGCTTGTTTCATTATATATCTCTTTCGTTCTTTTTATCATGGCTTCGCTTACCCCTGTGTTCCTCATGGCCGTCCAGAGAACTTCTCTGTCCAGCTTGTCGAACGCGGCTTTCAGGTCAATAAACAGTAGGAACATCTTACCTCTTTTCTTACTTATCCTTTTTTCTACCACGTGGTTCAGTATATTGTAACTTTTTACGGATTTTTTACTGATCCGATGATCGTGAAAAATCCCTTTTAAGTTCGCGTGAGTGTCTTTGCTGCGAATTTATAATCGGAGCTCCTCTTTAATTAATATTTCTGAGCAAAAGTTACGTATTCTACTCGAATGTTGGATGTTGATCACCAAGATCACCTCCCTAAAACACAGACTCGGTGTATGAAGAACAATAACAAAGCTGCCTTACACAGACTCGGTCTATTCCTCAGTGACACAAAGCTGCCTCCCTCCAGAGCCGGACTTTGCAGTCAAGCCTGTCTGTACAGACTCGGACTTGGTATAGTCTATCGCACAGCCAGACGGGGATAGCGATATCACCGCTGTCTTGTGTTGTCAACTATACCTTAGCCAAAGCTGCCTCTAGCTAATTTACTTGTTGTGATCTTGGCGATATGAAATGACTAAGAATGATAGTTAAGGAAACAACAGCTGTTAGATTTCGTAATATCGTAATTTCAACATAAAATTATACTTTAAATGTTTTGACAAATAGTATGAGTGGTTGCAACCGTTAGATTTACCATAAATATTAATACATTTAATTTTAATTATTAAGTGTGATTGAAGAAATTATTGTTTGAGTTTCATTGAATGTTTTATTTAATCAATCGCTTTGATCTGATTAATAATGAGTGAATCTACGTTACTGGTAACAGGCTGCTATAGCACTGTTCCGTATATCAAAACTAGGTGAGACATCGAGGACGCTTTGCCTATGAATGCTCTATACCTTAACGCTCAGTGAGACACCGTGGTCGCTCTGCCTACGAATGCTGGCGATTCCGCCGAGCATGGTCATATTTATACCTATTTTCGGTCACGTCGGTATTTGCGTGATGTGTGAGAACGACGTAGCGGGCTTCAGCTATTGGCTAATAGCCGAACACGTTACATTGCCCCCTTCCGTGAATTTAACGTTGAGTGCAGTTGTCTTCCGGTCTTCGAGACGGTAGGTTCACGGACTATACTTCCTTTCTGTTGTATTTTGATGTTTTTCAGTTGTCATTATCTCTTCTTATCTTCTTTAATCCTAGTGGATCCGTGCAGTCATAGTCGGTAATGTATTCCGGCGTTTCTTTACCAAACAATTCTTCCTCAAACCTTTTCAGTTCCGCTGAATCCGCTGAGTCGAAATCGGTAAGGTGTTCCGGTGTTCTCTCATTAAACATTTCTTCCTCAAACCTTTTCAGTTCCGCTGAATCCGCTGAGTCGAAACCGGTAAGGTGTTTCGGCGTACCCTCACCATACCGTACCTCTAGATCCTCGATGTTGGCGATGCAGGCTGGTATGTTCCTTGGACTTGGTAAGTTCAAAGTTTCAAAGATTGATAACAGTAAGATGTTGTTTCGGTACTCTTGTTTTTCTTCTTCCGTTTTTTCAGGTACATCAATAGGGAACAGCTTCCATGGCATCTTCTCCTCTACCGCCACCTTGGTAACCTTGGCACATAGGTCATTAATGTCATCTATTTCCCCAAGGTTCCTCTTACTCTTCTGAAAGTCGGTTCGCTTCAAGTCTGGTATCCGGTTCCAATCAATTTTTACCACCAGTGACATAATCGGTTGTTGCAGATCGTTCACCTTCAGGACCTTAAGCTGATTTGAAGTATGTGGTAAGAACGTCACTTTCTGGTTGAATCTCTCGATTGACCTGATAACGATTTTTTTCTTCACTTCTACTGGTGTTTTAAACAAGACTTCTTCTTCTTTAACCGGTGCGTTAGCGATGATTTTGGTTGGCGTCGGTGTTATTATTCGGGTTTTTCCTAACTTTCCCTCTCTTTATTTTTTCAGTTCCTTTTCGATGGCTTTCGGAATGTCCTTTGGAGTCTGCACATCGCTTCCGGATGCATAGCGTCCTGTGCCTCGTTTGAAACTTCCCGAAGGATAAATAATATTATAATTATCACTTAAGAAATCTGGATCATCGTGACCAGTTTGAGTATCTTTATCTTGAACACTTGTGTAACCGTAACAATAATTAGCACTTGCCATTTCGAAACAGAATAACTCTATAATTGTCTCTTAAGTCATTTATATCTATAAATTCTATCCCTACTCATCAATTTTGAATGATGGGAGTGATCTTAAATTCTATTTATATCTAATCTACAATATCCTAACAATGGATAAGCTCACCTTTGTTCCAGGGGGGTTATTCACTAACTTTTCGGTACGTACCGCGCGGTTTGGTTCGTTTCTGTACCGCGCGGTTCGTCTTACCGCACGGAAACTCCAATCCGCTATTTTGCTATTCGGTAACTCACTCGGCAAGGGTACCGCGCGGTTCGGGCTATTTTACCGCTCGGCCCGATGATGCCCGAATATTTCGGGTACGATGTCATTTATGACGTCAGACTTGATGTCAAAACTAGCTAGTTACTCTTTTCGACCAATGAGAGAAGAGAATCCGAGCGCATTTCCCGCGTGGGTTTAAAGGGACCCGAAAAATGCTGCAAAATTTTAAAAATGGAGCAACAAAAAGTAAGTACGATTATGTTAAGCTATATATTTTTGATTGTCTTGTAAATTTATCTTTAAGTAGCTATTAAAACGTGCGCGTATCGTTATTGCGAGTATCATGTTTACCTGAATATCTATTTAACGCGTCCTGATATTCTGGTATATTCTAGATAATTACACATCTGCATTATTCAACATCATCCAATATTAAATACAGAATACTCGTGGTCGATAATTTAATTTATTGTTTTCTACAAGTGTGTTTACATGAAATATTATACATAATATGTTATAGTTTTATGTCATGCTTTCAAAAAATATAAATGTTTACCAACACATAGGTCGTAAAATAACTTAAGATTTTACCCTCATCTACAGTCAACAAAAGGTCAAAGAATGACGAGTGCGCAGCGAGAACATATGCTCAAGTTTATGTTCGACATCCTCGAGCTGGCTTCGGGTCGATTTTCAGGACCCCAAGGAGCCCAGCTAAAGGCGCAGATGTGGCACAAGTTCGCGAATGAGTTGAATGCATTTGCTCTTGGTGCCACAAAAACCGTCGACAAATGGATTAAGGTTATTAAAAAACGACTATTATACGAAATAATTAATAAACATGCAAGCAAAATAAAAAACCTCAAAACAATACAAAATAAATATAAAAAACATTGAATATAGATGAGAGCCGAAAAAATTATACAATAAAAACCAACACTGAATACATAGAACACAAAAAAACAAGCCAAATGAAAATACGAAGTACGATGTAATAACTATGTACAATTTTATAACTAATTCGATCTAATCTCAGTCGTGGCAGGACTGGCGGATCGATGTTCGAGCGAAGGCGGCGAAAATCTATCGCTATGCCAATGGGACAGGAGTTGGGCCACCGACTAAGCTGGTCCTCACGCAATTGGAGCTAGATCTCCTTGCACTCGTGGGGACCGTGGCTGTAACGGGGGACTTAGAGGTCGCTGATCCCCTCGAATCAAAAGTACACACTAGTTACTACGTCATGTCATATATCATTCTTGAACCCTGTTTACACCCTCGCGATTCGAAACTTTCTAGCGTGACATTGAACTGGCCAGGCACTTCGCGTCCCAGGGACGTCAGCCACCTCGACAGCCACCTCGACAGCCACCTGGCAGATCGTTGCCACTGGAAATATTGCCTCCCGTTGTCACAGCTGCAGCGGACGAACAATGGGAAACATACCGAGATGTTTTCTTGAAACTGTACGGTCGACAGCGCACGCGTCAAATAATTCGACGTGATTGGTCGGCGAGATCGTCCCGCGACGATGTTTGAGCCTGTGAGGCAGGGGAGCCAACTTACATAAAATTGGGCGAGAGCTGTCAAACGCGCGCGCCTAAAGTAGCGAGTTGAGGTTATGATTGTTTTTTCTTCAGTTCATCGTGAATTATGAAAGAAAAATATCATTAAACGGCAGTTTGTAATAGCGTGGTTTTTATCGGAAGATAATTAAATTAACGCAATGATAGATTTCATGAAAAAAATAAAATCATTTGTTAGAAATAATTAGCTGAGAATTATTTTTTGAAAGAAAAAATCTGAAATTAAATCCTGCGTTATTATTGAGTGGCGGTTTGGATAAATCAAGGCAGGTTCATAAAAAAAAACGTTTATTGTAAAAAGATTCTTTATTCACATGAACTAAAAAATAAATTCATCGTTGAAACCCAGTCGAAAGTAGCTCCGGAGTACATTCGTCGTCATAGTGCAGTGCTTCGAAAGCCAGTAATCAGTGCCGATCGCCATGAAATGAGAAAAACAATTACTTTAGTAACAAGGAATTGAAAAATTATTCAGTATAAACATGAAGTGTGAAAGATCAAAAAGTGGAAATTCACAGCAGACATACCCGATACAATACTCTTAAGGATCCTCCATCGGCTCCATTAAATAGTTGGCAAAGTTAAGGCAATGCCATGGACAGCAATTAATATTCCATCACAAAGGATTCGCCCGATATCCAAGAATTAAAAAAGAGAAAAAAAGACAGCAGTTATTTACAGTGTTATTCTGGTTATTAAATAAAAATTGAAGCAAATTGATAACTTACGGGACAATCGTCCCACAACTCTTGGAGACGGCATGTCCACTTCCCTGAACACTCGTCATCAGGCCAGTAGGCACCATTCAAAAGGTGTTCGAAATGCCCTCCTCCAACTGCAGCGCAGTAACCAAGTCGATCGAAAAACGCATTCGTTGTGTTGGAAATTAGATCCGGCGACAGGTTCTGCAGGATGTCTAAGATCCTAGCTTGCAGTGCGGCGAGGTCTTCAATCCTACCGTGCGCATAGAGGACATTCTTCAAATGGCCCCACAAACCGTAGTCCAACGGTGACAGATCAGGTGAACGAGCGGGCCATTCAACCTCCTGGCTTCCCCTACCGATCCAACGTCCAGGGAACTCTTGATCCAGATGGTCTCGAACCACTCGTGTGAAGTGCGGTGGAGCTCCGTCTTGCTGGAACCAAACTGGTTCGCCCTAAAATACACAAAAAAGCCCATTGCTTTGGAAAACAGAAAAACTATCGATTTCAGAAGCACGGCCAGTCTGCTGATAAAAAGGCCACTTAAAAGATAAAGTTAACTTACAATTTCGGCTTCGATAAGTCTCAGTGTAGGAATTATCTGCTCCCTCAGCAACCGGAGATACCTTTCGCCGTTGAGGTTTCCGTCAATGAAAAACGGCCCGACGAGTCGATTTCCAATTACGCCAAGCCAGACGTTGAGCTTCAACGGATACTGCGTACCGACCTGATGGAAGAGCCGAGGGTTCATGCGACACCAAGCCCTGGTGTTCTGCTTGTTCGGCTTCCCGACCAGCAACACTGTGCTTTCATCGGAGAAACAAATCCGCTGCAAGAGTCCCTCGTCCCCATTCAGGCGGTCAATCATTTCTTGGCTGAAACGAAGACGATTATCATCATCACCAGCCAAGAGTTCCTGATGATCTTGGAACTTGTAAGCTTTGTACTTAGCTTCACGCAGTATTTTCCTGACCCAGCGCCGATTCTAGACAAATCGACGCCAGGAGCGAGTTATCCAACTAGCGCCCCCCCCCCCCCCCCCCCCCGGCCACCCCGGCCACCCGCCTTAATCTCCCCTCCTCCCCCACCGCCCAATCGCCGTTAATTTTTTCGTTGGTAGATTCACATTTTATTTATTAAAATTGAGCCCTTCTTGCTTTAATTTTGGCAAATTCGGATATGAGGTCATCGTAATCCAGTGACTCACATATCTCTGATTCAATGGAAATCGTTGCCAAACCAACTAAGCGTTCTTGGGACATGGTAGAACGCAAATAATTTTTTATTATTTTCAGTTTACTAAAACTGCGCTCTCCGGAAGCTACGGAGACTGGTAAAGTTAGGAGGATGCGCAATGCAACTTCCAAATTTGGAAAAATCATTGTCATGTCATGTTTTTTCAAAAAGTTCAGAACCTGCAGAGGTGTTAGTTCTGGGGGCAAAAGTGTTGACAAGTTCTTCAGCTCATCACAGAGATCTAGAGCATCAATATCTGTACTGTTACCATCAGTAAGGAAAAGTTGCAGATCCTTACAACGCTGCAACACATCAGAGTCATTAACATTTTTTAATTCACTAATGTCGTATAGAAATTGAAAATTGCTATTATGGGATCTCAGCAGTTCAAAGCGCTCTTGAATGGAAGATATTGCCGTATCAATCAGGAAGTTGAAGAACTCGATTTTGAATTTTTGTTGCGGATCGGTCGGTGCCTCATCATCTGCTTCATAATCAAAATTCTTCTTTTTACGTCGCAGACGAACTGCAGTTGCTGGTCGGAAACAAGGCTCCGCTTCTACTTCAATAGCCATCTCCTTGGCTTGGTTAATGACACTTGAGAATTTTTCGTCAGATCTATAGCGCTGGAGGAAATTCAAAACCTCAGAGAGAAGACCATCACACTCAGCTAGATTAAGTTTTGGACTTTGTAGTAGTTTTGAGACGACATTGACTTTTGACAAAATATCGTGCCAAATAATTATACTACATATGAATTTGAAATCAGTGATTCTAGTAGTCAGACATTTGGCTTCGTGCTGGGTCAATTTGTCTCTGTTTTTGTCTAATGAAATGTCTACGAGAGCATCGTAAACTTCACCAAGCTGGTAGCGCAAAGGTTTGATGGCCTCGATGCGACTTTCCCATCGAGTGGCACTTACTGCCTTCAGAGTTAACACCGAAATGTGTCTCTTCAGTACGTCCCACCTACTTGTAGAATTGGAAAAAAAGACATAGAGCTGCTGAATTGTATCAAAGAAACCAACAGTCTCTCCGGAAGCGGATGCAGCATCATTGACGACGAGATTCAAAGAGTGGCATGAACATGGGACGAACGTCGCTCGCGGATTGATTTGTAGGATTCTACTCTGAACTCCGGATCGTTTTCCCTTCATGTTTGCGCCATTATCGTACCCTTGCCCTCGCATGTCTCCGATAGGTAAGCCAAGATTTTCGAGTTCAGTCAAAATTACTTTTGTCAGTCCTTCACCTGTGGTCAGGACGATAGGCAGAAAACCAAGAAAGTGTTCGCGAATTTCATAGACACTTCTTTCGTCATTGTATGTGACGAATCGTATGATGATTGACATTTGTTCTTGACGACTTTTATCGGGTGTACAATCGAGAATTATCGAATAATACTTAGCAGTAATGATCAATTGTATCAGGTGTTGCCTTATCTTGTTTGAAATCAACAAAATTAGCTCGTTTTGTATAGTATTGCTGAAGTAATGGTAATTTGTTTCATGAGCAGTTACGCGACGTAAGTGTTCTGCCATGGTTGTATCAAATTTACCGAGCAGTTCAATCAATTTTAAAAAATTTCCGTTATAACGGTCATACAGTGTAGTTGATGTTCCACGCAATGCAAGGGATTGACCACCAAGAAATTGCAGAACAGCAATTATGCGTTTCAAAACTTCACGCCAATGTTTAATTTCACTATCCATGATACGTTCATTTTCCGCATCTATCGTTTTGCCTAGTTTCAATCGTGAATCAAATTCTCTCCATTGTTTGAATGACTCGTAATGGTCCTTAAGTTTTTCGTGTATAGAAATATTCCGTGTCAAATGGCTCCAATCTGATGTTCCTGTAACTGGCCAGTATGCACGATCTTTTGAGAATAATAAACAACAGAAACAGTATACTGAATTTTTCGATACTGAATATATTAGCCATGGTCGAGATACGATTTCACCATTATTTAAGCGTCGGTCATAATGGGTAGCCGAAAAATGTCTGCCTTTGATGTCACATGGAAAACTGAAATGACGGACTTGAACCGGCCCTTGTTCGATCAGAAGTAGTCTTGTTTTGTTAGTTATATTCCAAGTCGCGGGATCTGAAGAAATGGATAGTAGTGCAGACTTTGCAGATTTCTCTTGAAAATTCTGAGAGTTAATGGGGCTCTCTGACTCGGGTGTTCCAGAATCATCACGCGATTTCTTGAGTGATGGGGCGTAATCGATACCATCGTCGGCATGAGAATCAATGTAAATAGCCGTAGTAGTAGATGAAATTGACACAATCGGTGAAAGATCTGATTCAGAAGTAGGTGGTAATATTGGCAATGGTGTAGCATTTTCAGGAAGACTTGTTCTGTCATTTTGGTCAATATTAGTGGTTGAATCGGAAGCTGAAGAGCCAGGTCTACTGAAAAAGGCATGCAACGCCCCATGCTGTTTTTGTTCGGCAGTTTCTTTTGCAAGTTTTTGTTTCCGGAATTCAGATCCAGATTTTTTTTTCTCACTCCAGACATGTTTGAATTTGAGTTTGTGCGACCCAGCTAGAGGTAGTACTGCGGGAGCTCTCGATTCAATTAGGAGAAGAAAAAATGTATCGTATTGGAACGAAGATAAATCCACAAATTGCTGTATCAAGATACAATATGTGATCTGCGGGATAATAATATCTACGCCTGGTATCGAGAAAACAGTAATTAAACAAGTTAATTGTGAGTCGAAGTTCAAAGTGGCATTCGGTGCAGAAGATTGCATACAAAGTTAACGTTGTGGAGAGTTCTGTCTAAATGCTGTTCGACGAGCTTGGACTCGGTTTGGCTGCAGTAGTGAGGTAGTTGTGAATAGTGATCGAAGTGGAGGGAGACCGTATAGTGGGGGGTCGGTGAAATGCGCGCCCACCGAAGTGCTCCGAAGTATCCCGAACTCACCGACTTCTTCCTGCCGTTAGACGCCTGCTACTCGGTGCTCACAAGCAAATGCCCTTTCCCACATGTAAGCGCCAATTCAAGCCTTCCAATATTTTAGTCAAAAATCTTGTCAGCCTTTATCATTTACCTCGACCAATTTTTTTTTTTTTTTGTTTTTTTTTTGTTGAATAGACGTATAATTTTTGTTTTCAAGTGGGTTTCATGGCGCCCCGCACTTCTGGGCGCCCGGAGCGGCCGCTCCACCCGCTCCATGGGTAACAACGGCGCTGTCCTGACCGACGACCTGGAAATTTCCAACTCTTGGGCGATGCGGCTGGTCGGCTTAAACGGATCCTCTTCGACGGTCAAGCAGGTGTCCAGCTTGGTTTCCCAATGTAGCTGCCGGTTTGGCTGGGAAACTTTTCGGGACCTTTCGTCGACACTGCCCGTCCGTTCAAATTTTAAGACCAGATTCCGTATGGTAGACACAGAGGGTATCGGTCTGTTTACGTGTGCGGCCGCGAAATGGTCCCGAATTTCCCGGTAACTGAGGCCCTGGTAATGCTGCTTCACCATCTCCACCTTTTCCTGCACAGAAAACTTGTAATTAGGCATTTTTTAACCAATAAAAACTTCACAAAAGAATCAAGCTACTTAACAAACACGAGGTTGAACTCGCGAGATCTTTTTGCAAAGTGAAGATTTTACGCGGGCTCGTTTATTTATACTCTGAGACAGAAGAAATTTCACGAGACTCGACAGACAGACGATTGGTTGATACCATTCACATCCGTTGTTAACGTCCAATCGCGTTCTTGTAGCAACTTCACACTACATTTGAATTCTCGCGGCTTCCGCCCCCTCGTGATGTTTACAAATCGCACGGACCATGGTACTGAATGCTGCTGAAATACCTCGTGTAGATCTTTTTCCGAAATTCAAGAATTCAATATCCTTTGTTAGCATGACGTGGGAAAACATACAACAGTTCTGCGATATGAATAGCGACGTTTAATCAGCTCGTAATTCATGAAGGATAGGGTAAGTAAATTTCAATAACCTCGCGAGCATGCGGTGAAATTCGCGAATTGAGAAATTTCTACACGAGGTTGGCTTACTGTTGATAATTCGGTAAACTATTGACAATGAAAAAACAATTTACAATACGATACAAATACAAGATATGATATCTACAAATCCATCACTTTAAACAATATCTGACGATCCGTAAAACGTGACTGTAATTTTCGTAAATAGCAGCGTTCGATGGCTCATGGCAATGTATTTGATGAACAATTTATTTTTTATGGAATTTATTACAAATTAGTCAAATCGAAGAACATCAGAAGCACCTGTCTGATAATAACACCTTCCATTTTCAGGTAGGTAATAATCAAACTGCAAAGTAGGACTAAAGTTATCAAGATTGAAGTTGTCTCCTTGAGAGCAGTCATCGAGGCAGGTAAAGTACATTTCTAATCCTGTGATCTTCAAGTGATTTGACATTTTGGCATGTATTTAATCATAAAATTTGTTCCATTAGCAGGCTCGAGGCTTCAACATTGGTCAACAGTGATGAAATCATAACTTACTTGATTGTCAAAACGGTCTGGCAGCAGGAACTCTGGTTACTCGATCGATGCCAATATTCTAACCATTCACCCTGGTCGTTCCCTCTGACAAGAGCTGCCGAAGTGGATTTTACCTTGCTTTCACCGTCATCTTTTCATCAATTGAGTGAAAATTGAAGAGCTCAACAAACTATCAGAACTACAAAAGTTGAAGTACGTTAACATGTATCTTGAGGGAAAAAAAATTAAGATTCTGCGACGAAAGTGTATGCGCAGGAAACCTTTCGCAGAAGATTCCCTACGCAAGGCTATTCAAAATTCCTTGCACATAAACTTTCATCGCAGAACCTCAATCTTCTTTTTCAAGATACATGCTAACATACTTCAACTTTTGTATGAACGAATTTTTAATTACATTTTATTTAGTAATTTTAAAAATGAAAACATCGTTTTCGTTAAAATTTTAGTAGCGTCTCCCTAACGACTGAAGGTTCGTAAATCTCTATTGAGTTTATTCCTGGATTTCATGTTAGCACTGTTTGAATCAAATAAAATCTCACTCTGAGATCAAAAATAGAACCTGAAATACGGGAGTTATCCAGCGGTACAAGTTGAAAATCAAGAATTTCATAATGTTCCCTTCGCCACAATAAATTTTTCAGAACATCAATGTTATCGGGTGATATTCAGAGCACTATTAATGAGGATATTTTCAGAACTCATAAAACTTAATTTACCTCTGACATTGAGAAAGCAAGAAATTTATTTTAAAGATACGTTGCATGCATTGATTTGAAACTGAAAAAGGCCTAAGACCTACGACTTCGGTCATCAGCCGACAAAAGTGGTGATGGTCGCTACATGACATGAAACTGAATGGGAGTTTTCGATAAATGACAGAGATGCGATGGCATTGGGGGCTGCAGGCGTATTCTAGGAGTAGCCAAATTAATCAGCAGTCATTTATCAATATTTCCTGTGGATTGAAAGAATTTAGGTTATTATTTATTGATTTATTTGTTTATTTAAGTACAGGTACAGATGTTATTTTGACTGTAGCAAATTAAAATGTTTGAATAAACTGGTTTCACCTACCTGCTTTGTTTTTACTGAATACCCATCATTCAAACAAAACGTTTTTAATCCTAATCAAATAAAACGATTTCTCGAAAAAACCGATACATTGCATCGAAGCAAGGCAGTATTGCGAATAAATTTCAACAATTATCTCTAAAATCGAGTTTCAAACTCAACACTGAAAGCTTTCCAAGCATTTCCGAATCACGACTTCAATTATTCGGGATTCTAACCTCAAAAATTCGAATCAACCGCTTAGCCGCCAAAACAGAGTTTGACAGCTAAAACTCAGGATGGCCAGCCTGCATGAGCAGACGCCGAAACTCGCGCTTGCGCTGTCGACCGTACAGTTTCAAGAAAACATCTCGGTATACACTTCCAGTGGCGGAAATGGATATTTGGCCTGCCGCGTCCCCCCCGTCACCGGTGGCTCACCCCCCGCCCATGAATGAGCCAGTGTACGCACGTCAGACTCGACAGCCAGCTCGAGCAGTAGCGACAGTGCCAGAGCCAGCTCGAGCAGTAGCGGCAGTGCCAGTGCCAGCTCCGGCTCCAGCTCCACCAGCAGCGCCAGCTCCAGCTCCAGCAGCAGCGCTAGCTCCACCGACAGCCTCAGGGTCAGGGCGCTCACGAAAACGGCGGGCTTTTGTTGCTGGTAATTGATTTACTTCGATAAGTTGTTACGTCCTGGATTATAGGTTTGTTATTCTGAGATTTCGTAGTTAGACACCTTGAATTTATGTTTCTAAGATTGGTAGAGTTCTGTATTTCTTACTGAGTTGTGAATAACTAGTTCCGATGATTGTCGTTTAGCTCGTATCTATTGAGGTAATGGGTATTTAACAGTCACTACTATGCGTAGTTGAAATAATTATTAATGAAGTTCGTTTTCAATTAACAATATTTATTTAACAATAATTAATTAAACAATCTGCACAACAATTTTGTATGTTAATCAAACACTTGGATGTTGATTAATTTTGAGTTATAGTTTATAGTTTTATGATAGTTATTTTATAAAGTTAAACTGTTTCACCAAATTATTCAGAGTTGATTATTATAAGATCTATGATTCTATGAGTTCGATTTTTACTTATTGAGATTCTGTGACTGACTGTCTGATATTCTGTAAAAAGGACCTCTCCTCGCGGCCACGCGAAGGAGGGGCTCTGGAAAACTTGCGGGAAAGCGAGGTTTTTTCTATTGGTAAAAAACACATAAAACAAAAGCGGGAAAAAATGTGGTTGGATAGAACTGCATTTGCGCGAGACGATTGGGTCAGAGGCCCAAGCGTCGATACGCTAAAGAGGGATGTTAGAAGCGTCTATGTTTTATCCTCTTTTGAACAAAGTGATCTTTGTCTTCCAAAATCTCCGCTTTTGGTCTTAAAATTCTAAGGGTCTTGAAGATTTATGTTTCCTCAATAAACTTAGTTTCTGGATTTTCAAAGTTTACTTTAAGATTTCAAATATCAAATTTATGGTTTCTTAAGTGTTTCCAGACATATTCATTTCGTGAGAAAAGAAGAAATAGTTGTTTATATTAACTTAGATTGTTTCTCTAAAAGTATAGGTTTATAACTAAAAGTAAAGTAATATAAAAGAATAAAGGAAAAAATTATAATTGGGATTACATCAAGGGATGTAATAACTGACCTCTGATGATATTTGCATGTCAATGATCATACCTTCAGTATGATGTAGGGTAACTACTATACCGATAGACGGCTCTCAGCCTAGGACGTAACAAAGTGGAATCCTAATGATTGAAATTCATTTATAGAGGGCAGCTGCAAAGAAATCTGGGTTTCAAATTCCATGACTTTGTTTAACCATCGAAATTCAATTATTTTCAGTGATCTTACGTGAGAATATAATTTTACGCCAATTAGAAAATTTGAAAAAATTCCTCGAATTCATATAAACTATAGATTTTCGGCACCCACGACTACCGGGTATATAGTTATGCATTATTTATGAATACATACATTGAAATTGATGACAGATGTGAAAGTATTATTCATTCAAGCTTCTTTAGACAACGAAGAGCGGATTGTAGCAGCAGCAGAGCGCCAAGCTGTGGCACTGGAGCGGATGGCCACGGCAGCTGAAGGAGCCACCGAGTGCATCCAAGCTGCTATGGAAACGTTAGTAGCCACATTATACAAATATATTGCTGCTGGGTTTTCCTCACCACCTTATGAGGTACCCAGCTTGGAGCGTTTTTTTTAAAGAGGTATCACCCAGGAGCCCTTATCCTCTGTAGACTTTCCTGAAAAAACTAACAAAACTTTTGATTAATTTATATACAATTTGAGATTAGGATACATATGTAATGTTGTTTAACAACCTGTCGAGCTCCTGTTGACTGAGTCATGGCTGCACTGGGCGAAAAAGCGCTGCAATCACGGCAGGCGGCGAATGATGTTTTGGCGAATGACGCGAGCCTCTCTTAGGACGTCCCGAACCACAGGGATGTCACGTGGCCTATCAGCATCGAGATTCACCTGAACCTCCTCTCCCAGGACTACAACAGGCAGTTCTGGTAGAGGCAAATGCGCTGCGATGCACATGTTGTGCAACATGGCACACGCATTTGCGATACGTCCAGCCTTTCTGGGGGTGTACTCCAGCACCCTGTGACGCAGGAGACATCGGAAGCGTCCCTTCAAGACCCCGATGCACCGCTCCACCGCACTGCGAGCCCTCGTGTGGAACTCAGTGAATCTGGCTTCTGGGGTTCCTGCCACTGCATCCAGAATCGGCGTCTGAAGCCATGGCTGGTGTGGATATCCCGGGTCACCCAGTAACCAACAGCGCTCGTTGTTTGCCCAGATGTCCTCCATCAGCTCCTTGACCGCCGAGTTCCTCCAGATGCAAGAATCATGCGTGCTTCCTGGAAACCTCGCGAGGATATTCAAGATTCTGAGCTCCGAATCGCACACGACTTGCACGTTAATGGAATGAAAGTTCTTCCGATTGACGTATAGCTCTTCGTGTTCTATTGGTGCCCCGATAGCAACGTGAGTGCCATCGACGAACCCCAATACCCCTGGCATGCGCGTAGCAATGAAGTTCCTGTAGACAATTATCAATTTATGTTTGTGTAACAAACTTTATAATGATTTTATATTATTTCCAGGCTGATACAATACTGGCAGCGCAATGACTAGGCCTTCGTCCACCGCCTATCTATCTATAATTTTATTTGTGTATGGGGCATTCCATGCCAAATCACCGAGGTTTCGGCCCGACCCCCTTCGATTTCGCTGAAAATTCTTTATCATTTTCTACCCTACCAAAGACATTTTTCTGAATTTTTTCAGATTTTTTTACCCAACCCAAAAAAAGTTACGAATTTTTGGAAAAAACCGCTCTTTTTTTTTTTTAAATGCTAGAACTTTTTCAAAAATTGACAGATGTCAGGATCTATGAAATATTTCAATATTTTCAAAAAAAACGTTTTTTTTCGAAGTCCGAAACCTTCGATTCTCAATTTTTTTGTCTCAAAAAAAACTTCAACTAAGATAGTATTTAACCCCCCTATTTAGATTTTGTGCCGACTTTTCTTTCTATTTTTTTTTTTCGATTGAAAAAGAAAAAAATTCTAAAATTAGCTTATTTTACATAACTTTGCGTTAAAATTTTTTTGGATTGTTTTTAAAATCTTAGAAATTGAAAAAAATTGTACAAAATCAATCGTTAAGTGTATTTACAGCCAGGATTGAGTTATTTTATTAAAGTATCGTTGTTACAATGTTAAATGTTAAGTTAATGTTACAATGTTAATGTTACAATGTTAATAGTTAAGTCTTTTTCTTCGTCGGAACAATCCACACAACACAGTACAGTTAAGAAACCAAGAAAACCATCGTTAAATCGAGGAAAATAATTATAATATTTAAATTTTCAACATTGTAACAACGATACTTTAATAAAATAACTCAATCCTGGCTGTAAATACACCTAACGATTGTTTTTGTACAATTTTTTTCAATTTCTAAGATTTTAAAAACAATCCAAAAAAATTTTAACGCAAAGTTATGTAAAATAAGCTAATTTTAGAATTTTTTTTTTTTTCAATCGAAAAAAAAAATAGAAAGAAAAGTCGGTACAAAATCTAAATAGGGGGGTTAAATACTATCTTAGTTGAAGTTTTTTTTGAGACAAAAAAATTGAGAATCGAAGGTTTCGGACTTCGAAAAAAAACGTTTTTTTTGAAAATATTGAAATATTTCATAGATCCTGACATCTGTCAATTTTTGAAAAAGTTCTAGCATTTAAAAAAAAAAAGAGCGGTTTTTTCCAAAAATTCGTAACTTTTTTTGGGTTGGGTAAAAAAATCTGAAAAAATTCAGAAAAATGTCTTTGGTAGGGTAGAAAATGATAAAGAATTTTCAGCGAAATCGAAGGGGGTCGGGCCGAAACCTCGGTGATTTGGCATGGAATGCCCCGTATGTAGTTTATATATATTATTGGTTTATGTTATGTAGATGTTGTTTATTGATATTATATTGTTCATTTTGATTTCTTACATCACTGATTTTACTATTCCTTAACCCTCTACACATATCAAAAAAAAAATAAAAATAATAACATGTATTAATAATTTACCTCTGGATTAACGCATTCCTCGCCATTCGGTTATCCGGAAAGTTGATCCATCTAACCAATGGCTCGTTCTGGTTCATCGCATCGGTTACTTCTTCGATGGCTCAACTGACGCTTGCTTGGCTCAGTCCAAGGTTGCTGTCACTACCAGTTGACTTTTGGTAGCTTCCTTGCCCAAAGAAGTAAAGACTGCATAGTACCTGTAAATTTTAGCGTTGTTATGTATCGTTACAAGTATATCGTGATAATGAACATGATGTAAGATAAAGGGAAGCTATATTCACTTTGATCTGCAATGCGACTGCCGTTGAGCGATGGGTCACAGGCATGAGTGGACGCAATTCCTCTATCAAATTACGTACGAGCTCTCGGTTTAACCTGTACACACCCCCAAAGATTTCATCCGTTAGTTGAAACGGATCACTTGTGTCGCGAAGTTGACGCAGGCGAACCCGATTTACGGCCATTCCTCTCTCCCTTTCTCTTTCCCGTTGTCTTTGACGTCTAATACCCATGAAAATTTGGTAGTTCTCCATCTTGGAAAACTGCATAAAACGAAAAATGACGAATTTTCATTGCAAACAGTACAATGATTATACCTCAGCTATCACGCAGCGTAACAAAATGATTTCCTATTTCTCGTGAAAATCTCGCAGCATCATAACCTCAGTGTTCGAATGTATTACTACGGATATTAAAAAATTAATAAATTGGTTTGGAAATCTAACGGAACCTTAAACGTGTTATTGCAGGGCTAAGAACCGAATTTTTTGTCACTAAATTATTGCTGAGAAGCATAATAATTGAATAATTTACTTAGATATTATGGAAACATGTCTACTTACCGTGAGAATCTCCGTGGATAGACCGACACCGAGACCTTTTCCCGCGCGGTAGATTGAACCGAGGAACGGTCCGATTCCGCGCGGTAGCAACCGACAAAAAAGTTACTGAATAGCTCGGTTAGCTACCACTGTCGACGTGACGTCACAACCGCGCGGTAAGTAGCTGAACCGCGCGGTCCCAGAGTTAGTGAATAACCCCCCAGGTAAGGCTTGAACATGTTGACGTGAAATCGTCCTCTTTCAACGTGACTTATAGGATGTTCGAAAATAAAGGTTGCATCGGCTATTTGCCTTTTCAATCTGTACGGTCCTTCATACAGCGCAAAGAATTTCGCCATTTTTTTATTTTTTAAGTCCGACACATTCAATGCCTTAACCAGAACGAGATCGCCTTCCTTAAATTTTGCCATTTTGTGACGTGTATTATATCGTTCTGCACGACTTTTTCCGTGTCTTTTTATATTATTTCTCACTAAAATTAGTTTTGTTCCGTCCGTTATGTTATCTGGATTTTTAATCAACCAATCTTCCCAAAATCTAGATGGTTTTGCCTCAACTGTATGCTACAAGGTGGGAACCCCGTTGTGGTGTGATGCACCTCATTCATGCAAGTCTCAATCACGGACACCCAGTTTATCCACGACGAATGTTTATCTGTTAGGAAGGTGCGGAAAAATCTGCCTATCTCCCTGTTTACGCGTTCGACAATATTTCCTTGCGGATGTCTAATCGAAGAAAAAATTGGTATGATATTCTCTTGAGCTAATTTATTCAGCCAAACCGCGGAGGTAAACTGTGTTCCGTGGTCGAACTGCATCCTTCTGGGCTTTCCCAACTCTGGTATATATTTTTCGAAAATGCATTTGATTGTGGATTGCGCGTTCGCTGCTCTTAGAGGATATAGTCTAACGAATTTACTGAATGCGTCGATTGTGACAAGAAGCCATCTATAATTGCCTTCACTTGCAGGTAACGGTCCAAAAAAATCAATCGACACCAACTCCCCTACACCGTCAGGAATAATGGTTTGCATGTTTGCATAACAGTAGTAATTCGGTACCTTACATCTCTGGCACTTATCGCATCGAGCTATGTCTTGTCGGATTTTTTTTGCGAACTTTGGGTAAAAAAATCCCTCTCGTAACGTTTTATAAACCTTCTCGGCTCCAACGTGTCCGTAGGTTTCGTGGCATTTCAGGATTAGTGGTTTCACTAATGCTGTCGGTAAGTAAGCTTGCATCTTGCCCCCTGGCCCTAAGTGATATAAAATTCCCTTTTGAATTTTAAACTTTCTTTCATTTCTTATGAGCTCAGAATTTAGAATTTCTCTGATATTTGGATCGTTATTTTGATGCTGATCAAAAGATTTAAATATATTTTTCCATTCCTGATTCACTTTTTCAGCTAAGTGCGCGAGGACTTGCAATTCACCGACTGCTTCTATTTTTTCTTTCGTCACAGGTGGATATCTACTCAGCACATCTGCAACGATATTGTTTTTTCCCTTGATATATTCAATGTCGAAATTATATGTTTGCAAAAACAATATCCATCTAGCTAACCGAGAGCTGATTAGTTTGCATGAAAATATAAATGTGAGTGCTCGGTGGTCGGTTCTAATGGTAAGCTTTGCACCGACAATAAACGTTCTAAATTTCTCTAGCGCGAAAATTATTGCTAATAGTTCCTTTTCCGATGTAAAATAGTTTAGCTCCGCGCCCTTCAAAGTGCGACTAGCAAATCCGACAATTAATTCTTCGCTTTCCTCTGATAACTGGTATAGGACCGCTCAACAAAACCTCAGTCGATTGTGCGCAATCATGGTCTGGCACTATGAGCTGATTTATAAATCGTGCATCTAGAACTAGTCTTATGTCACCCGATTTTTTAGCAACTACCACTAATGGATTGATGTACTCACTGAAAGATCTCTCTATTACTCAGAGTTCTAGCATTTTGTTGATTTCGTCTTTAACTTTGCTTCTATGCATCATTGGGATGGGATATGACCTTCTAATGAATGGTTTATCCTTATAAATTTTAATTTTATGTTCGTGAACTGAAATTCGACCTGGGAGTTTAGAAAAAACGTCCCTATATTCTATGAGCAATTCTCTAAACACATCTAAATCTTGTTCTCGTAGTGCCTGACATTCTGTTAGCTTTTTTGCAATCTCATCATCGGTCAGATTTATGCTTTTATCTGGACCTTTCGGGGCTTCTGGTTTTGTTTCCGCGAGACTCGAAATTTCCAGTTGGTTGATGTTGTTTGAGAATGAATATTCAGATTTATACAGTTCTATGATTTCTATACCTGAAGGTAATTTGATCGTGAATTTATTTGATCTTAAGTCTATGTCCGCTTTCCACCTATGCAGTGTATCGATTCCAACGATCACGTCGTGTCTTAGATTAGGCACTATAATGAAACAAACGTTATCCGATAGCTGACCGACCTTTATGTTTGCAAAAATCTGTTCTTTAATTTTTACAGGTTTGCCCCCTGTTACTCCGACTACTTGATAATTCACAACAGGCAACCTTTCAATTCTTATCAATTGATCTAGATTCCTTGAATACCATTCTTGCGATATGCATGTAATTTGGCTACCGGTATCAACTAAAGCTTTTATTGTTATGTTTTCTAGCGTGAAATAAATTATTGGACATTGCAATATAGACATGTTATATTACATTACATATATTAATATACATATATATATTAATATAGGCATGTTATATTACATTACATGTTATATTATAGACATTGCATAATAGACACGTTACAATATATATGTTGTCCATGGTTCCTCTTCCTTTTCTGAATCCTGCCATGGTATCTCCGAACCCGTTTTTTGCCTCTATCTCCTTGATAATCCTATTGTTCATTATTGTTGCGTATATTTTGTATGCTGTGTTCGTTAGCGTGATTCCTCTGTAGTTCTTGATTTCTTCCGTATTGCCGTTCTTGTGCACTGGTACGATCACCCCTTCTTTCCAGTCGTCGGGGAATCCTCCTCTCCACACTTTCCTGAGTATTTCCAGCAGTTTCTTCATGACGTTGCCGCCACTGTAGATCCAGGCTTCGTTTTTGATGCCCCCCCCCCCCCCCCCTATGCTTTGGGTTTTTTGAGTTTTTTCACCTGTTCCTCCAGCTCTTTCTCCGTAATTTCCGGGTCCGTAATCCTCTCCGGCCCGTCTGTCTGCCAGTCTTTCCTTGATCTTACTTCCAGCCCTTCGAAGGTTTCCGTGAAGAATTTTTCCCACTCATCTCGACTGATCTTCTCGCATATTCCTATTCTTTTTTTTCTCTCCTTATTCACGTATTCCCATGCTTCCTTTTCGGTTCTTATATTGTTTAACTTTCTCTCTTCGACTTTTTTCCACTCTTGCTTTTTGCCTTCGCATAGTCTTCCGTATTCCTTTCGTTTCTTCTGGAATCGTTCTATGGCCTCCTTATCTGTCGCCTTTCTTGCCATCTTCCATCTTGCTTGTAGCTCCTTTTTTGCCCTCTTGCATTCCCCATCCCACCACTGGTTCTTTCCTGGTTTCCATCCTTCTTTTCTTCTTCTCTATGTGGTCTTTTTTTTATCGCCGCTCTAAGTTCTGCCCAGCTCTCTTTTACTTCATTCGCCTTCCATACTATACATTTCTATTGCTTCGTTGTATTGTTTGGCTCCCCCCTCCCCCCAGTTTTGCACTTCCGTCGTCTTATCTTTTACTGTTTTCTCTTTGTGGCTTCTTCCTCTTATTCTCGTGGTGATTCGTTTGTGGTCTGAGTCTGTTCTGGCTTCTACTTTAAAGTCTACTATACTGTCCCACGTCTCCTCGTTGACCATTATATAGTCTATAGTCGACTTGATGATGGTCCATTCTCCATCTGTGTCTCCCTCCATGTTGCCGTTTAGGAAGGTCCAGCCTCTTTCTTCCACCAGCTTCAGAAGGTGTTCTCCTTCTTTGTTCTTGTTCTCGTCTTCTGCTTTTCTGTTCTCTGTCTCTTCTCCCTGTGCGGGTCTGGTGCCTTCCCTTGCGATCCTTGCATTGAAGTCCCCGCCAATGATCATTTTTCCTTAGTCTCCCTCCTCACCTATCAAGAGACTCGGCGGAGTCTCGCGCCAAGTACAATAAAAAAATCCATATTTATAGGTACAGGGCCGCGCGAGACTCGACGAGTCTTTATACCCGTACGGGAGCTAAACGTCATGGTGGGGGGACAGTATTTTCCTAATTTCTTTCGCCTCGCGATATCAATGGGATTGAGATTTTTATCTCAGAATGTGGGCACGAAGAGCTTTCATTTGAGTCTAGCATCGATTGAATCGGTGCACGGAGAGCTGAGATATGATTAACTTAAGTTTCTGAGTACCCGTTTCGATCGAAAATTTTTCGTCTCCTTCACCTTATTCAGCCAGATTACAGTCCACTAAAGCTATGCGGATGAGAATAAGGAAAGAGTGGCCACTACAGCACCACTAGACAGCAGAAATATAAGTACTCGACATCAGTTGCTAGATGGCGCTCATATCGACAATGTTAACGTAAGATCAAGAATCGATTGCACGAGACGACGGACTCCCGAGACAGAGCTGTCAGTTCGGTCACAGAATCATAACCTAGTTCTGTTCATATTCATTCCATATTCATACGTCTTAACATATTGCAAATTTTATTTTCTCATTTATGCTCCCTATAGTTACTCATTATGAAATTTACGTTCAAAGCGAGGGTCGGAATCGTAAAAATCTCTCATGAAATGATTGAGCGCGCAATTTTAAGGTTGGGTTTTAGATGCGGTTATTGAATCGCATGAAGGTTAATCTATACCTTATATGACACAATCGATTATGCACGAATGAAATGAATAAATATGTTAATTTCCGAATATTTTCGTATATTTGATGCGTCAAATATATATCATATTCAGTAAATGCACGAAAAAAGATATCTACATAGTGCTTGGAAGGCAACAAATGGTAGTGGGTGCCATTAATTCAGGCCTCTGTGCTTTCAACACATATTATTTATCTTGCTTTAGTTTACGAATAGTGACTATATAGAAAACTAGAACTATATAGAAAAGATTATATGGTAACTGGTAAAAGAGTGTTTCTCAAAATAATAATCTGTATTAGACTACCACATTTAACATTACTGTATACCGAGGGATTCAGATGGTATAAAATGTATCGCCGTCCATGCATGCATGAAGATACTTATTGAAACAATTAGCAGAATGATGACGACCGAGCGAACCTAGCGAGCAAGGATATAGGGAAACTCAATCGAGCGAGCGTAGCGAGCGAGCACAATTATTAGGTAGTCAAGCAAAATTCTACAAAAAGTAGTGATATCACCCCCAAAAGCACCTCTGGTGCAAAAGCCTTTCGCCAAGTACAATAATGCAGTTACCCAAGTACATACATGTCTTCTGTATAGTAAAGGCTCACAACAGAAAATTATTAAATAGTTATTATTAAATAGTGTGGTTTTTTCTGAATAGTGGCTTTTGATAATTTGTAGGGAAAAAATTATGAAAAAAAATTTAGAAAGTGGTACTTGGCGGGCCTTTATAGCAATATACATATTACAGAACAAACTATGTACCGATCTTAGTGCAGTGCACTCTTCCATTCATCTATACCTGGCCCGCTAAGTACCACTTTCAAAAATTTTTTTCATAATTTTTTCCCTACAAATTATCAAAAGCCACTATTCAGAAAAAACAGCACTATTTAATAATAACTATTTAATAATTTTCTGTTGTGAGCCTTTACTATACAGAAGACATGTATGTACTTGGCAATTGTATCTGATTTCAAGTCTTTTGTGAGTAGACATTTTTATAGTATTTTGTTGATGGATTTTTTTGTCGGTGGTGACTGCACTATTGTACTTGGCGAAAGGTTTTTGGACCAGAGGTGCTTTTGGGGGTGATTATGTGTTCTAGTTGTTTCAGTTTCGTTTCTTGTCCGCTTTTGTTGTATATCGTGAAAATATTCCACGTTTCTTTGTCGATTATTATTTGTCTTTTTTGGATTCCTTCTGTTTCTTCCTCGTTTGTCCCTTTCACGTTCATCTCGGCTCTCACTCCAGTGAGTATTCCCCCCATCGCCCTGCCCATCTTTTCATTTCTTGTCGCCGCCTGGTGTTTCCAGATCCACCCCTTCGGTAGCATCTTCTGCCAGTTCTTCCACTCTTTTTCTTCTACCCACGTCTCGGTTAGTCCTATGACATCATATTCTGAGATAAATTCCCAAAATTCTATATCTTTGTTTTTTCCTCCTGCGATGTTCCAGAATATAAGTTTTGTTCCGTCTCTTCCGGCGTCTCCCTACTGGGTGTCTCCGCCTCCGCCTTGTTCTACATCGTTCCTTACTGGGGGTTCGTATCCTCTGCCTATAGATTTTGATCAGTCGTCCCAGTCACTTCGTACGTTGTTTACCCACATCTTTCTGTATCCCACGTTGACTCTGTGTCCCCCATTTCCTCAGCTCCTTGGCCCGCTCTACGATCGCTCTTTGGACCTCTCTCTCTCTCTTTCTCTCTTGGGATTGAGTTGTCTTCAGAGAGTGGGGTCCTATTTCGTGTGTTTTCTGGTGCTAGAGAGGTGAAAATCTTCGGCGGACTGTCAAATCAGCATTCGCTAAGCTGCAGCTCTTCGCAAAAATGAAGGTAGGTGCTTTCTTGCCTTAACTTTCCGATTATTCTTGTTTGTTCTTTTCGTTTTCGTATCTAACCTCAAAATACGGTGACTGGTCAGTGATTACTTAAACGCTCGTATAATTGCAGTTTTGACGCCTGCTGGCGTCATCTGTCGCTTTTCTTTAATTATCGATCGATCGATCGATAAGTATCCTGTGGTATCGACGTGTTTATCAGTTACTATGAACTTTCTGACAGCTCGGTATTAGCGGTGTACCCTTCGGGGTCGATAAGGTGACAGAAGGATGACGGACAAGCGGGCGACGCGTTCAAATACTGCCAGTAATATTAGTAATGCGGGTTGCTCGTCTTCTAGGGGCTCACCTCTACGCGGTAGGCTAGGATCAGAGCCTGATCTCGATGATAGCCGCTTTTCTAGTCCTCTTAGATCTGATGGCGAACATCCGATTTCTTATAACAGGCTTCGAGAGATGCGTTCGCAAATGAGTGTGCATGACGGTACACTTGCACGTTTGATTAAATCCTCCAAACTCACGTCTGATGAGAAACAGGCTCTAAATCAGGTAGCAGTAGACTATCAAACTGCTTTCAGTCTTGTATCTTCGGCCTATGCCAAACTAGCTGCGGCGTCCGCGACAGCTGACGATTGTAAGCGTGCTGTCCTCAAAGCTTGCGAAGGTATCACAAAGTCCTGTGTCGAATCCGTGAATTCTGCCTTAAAGCGTAACGTGCCGGTGATAATAGAAAAAAATCTTCCAGACCTTGCAGCCATCGTAAGGGAACATCTACCGGCGGCGAGTGTTGAAAGAACGGGAGAAGCCAGGTCTTTTGCAGAGGTCGCTAAATCGTCTGGTCCTAAAATTCAAGTACCAAAAGGGCCTACAGTCAGAGTACAAAATACTCAAACGTTTGTTTTGGCTCCCAAAACCGGTTCGGTGGATAAATATCCTAATTATGAAAAAGCCAAGGATGCGGCAATTGGAGCTCTAAGAGCATCAGAAATGCGGCTAAAAATAGAGAATATACGGAGTGCAGGTAAATGTATCGTCAGGATAGAGGCTAGGGCAGTAGATCTAGATAAGGTGAAGGCCCTTCCGGCCCTCGCTGGAGCCGGCTTGGAGGTAAAAGAGGACGCCAAGTTCAATCCTAGGCTAATTCTTCATGGCATTCCAGTCACTTTCAGCAAAGACGATATCAGGTCGGACTTCATCGCATTAAATTTAGACGGTAAAGATGATGAGGCTCTTAGGGTTGTGTATATCTATCCTCCCAGAGAAAATAAAGCCTACACCAGCTGCGTAGTGAAGGTATCTCACGGCACTTGGGCTTCTCTCAAGGATGAGAACCGAATCTACATAGGCCATTCGGCATGCAGATTTGATAATCATGTCAAGGTACTCCAATGTTTCAAGTGCCTAGCTTTTGGTCATCTTGCGAAAGACTGCAAGGCACAGGCTCGTTGCGGCCATTGTGCAGGGGAGCACGAAATGAAAACGTGCCCCATTAAAAATTCTGACAATGTGCACCCTAAATGCCATAACTGTTATGAGGCGAAACTGGGAGATGATAAGCACTCTGCTCTCGACGGCAAAAAGTGCCCACTATTAATCAATAAACTGAAGGACAAAATTAGTAGAACCCACTATGGCTAGTAATGTAGCATCTAGTTCTAGTGCCCAACATCTTAAAATCTGCCATGTAAACTGCCAAAACCTTCTAGCTGCTAATCACTTTGTTGAATTTAAACAATTCTTAACCGGCTCTGATTATCACATAATCTGCATGTCCGAGACCTGGCTTACTCCTAACATTACAGATGGTTTCGTTGATCTGGAAGGATACAGTCTATACCGATGTGATAGAATAGGTAAAACAGGTGGAAGCGTTGGCTTCTATGTAAAGTGCAATCTTCAGACGCGAATACTTCAGGACTCGGGGGGAGAATACTGTCGTAAGCCTGAGTTCATCATCGCAGAAATAGCTGTGTCTCGGACAAAGAAGCTAATGCTAAGCGTAGTGTATCGACCCCCGGACACGGCTTATTTGATTGATTTCGAAAACTCCTTTTTGCAATTCTTCGTGCATTATTCCAACCATGTTGTCATCGGTGATCTCAACCTCGACCTCAGGCCGCAGGCATACGATAGTGACAAAATGCGCGATCGGCTATGGAACTTTGTAAATAGTTCTAATCTTCATCTCGTCCCTTTCGAGCCGACGCATAACCTGAAGAATAGTGCAACGTGGATAGACCACTGCATAGTTGACAGTCCTGATGAAATAGTTGCTTTTGGGCAATTGGACGTATCGTTTCTTTCCGCGCATGACCTCATCTATGTTGTGCTTGACGTAGGAGTAGAAGATGAGTCAAGAGACATCACCTATAGAGATTTCAAAAACTTCTCAATCGATAATTTTCTGAGGGATTTGAGTAGCGCAGATTGGAAACCTTTCTTCTGTAGCGATAACATTGACTCGAAAGTCGAGTACATGAATACCGTTGTGACCGCCTGCCTGGATAGGCATGCACCTTTAGTAAGGGCCAAGACTAAACCAAAAAGGGCCCCTGCGCCTTAGTTGACGACAGAGATTAGGGGTCTCATGAATGAGCGCAACCAGGCACGAAGAGCCTGGAAAAGGAAGAGATGCCAGATACTCCACGAAAAATTCAAACGTCTTCGGAACCTAGTCAAGGCTAGAATTGATTGCGCCAGAAATGAGTTTTACACCACGACTCTCGGTACCTCGAAATCTTCAGCAGAGGTGTGGTCGAAGCTTAGGAGGCTAGTCTTGTCAAATCGAAATCTTTGTCGCGCAGCTTGCACTTATCGATCTCAGAATTAAATAAACACTTTGCGTCCTCTGATTCCACACAGGTTGGCTACGGCCGTCAAGTGCAGCTGAAACCTTCAGTCAAACAAGAATGGAACCATTCGATGATAGTAAGTTCCACTTCTGTAACATCGTCACCGAAAAGGTCGTTAAAGCGATTTTTCACTCAAAGTCTAACGCAATTGGCATAGACGGTATTTCAATTGATGTGTTCCGAAAAAGTCTACCCGTTCTCTTGCCCATTATTGAGCACCTGTTTCATTTCTCGCTTTCACACGGGGTATTCCCCTCACTATGGAAGAATTCTGTCATTGTGCCGCTTCCCAAAACGAAATCGCCGAGGGCATGCAATGAATACAGACCCATTTCGATTCTGTGCGCACTCTCTAACTGTCTCGAAAGGCTGGTAGCAGACCAAATCTCCAATTATCTTGAGGAACGAAATCTGTACGACCAATTTCAATCGGCCTACAGGAAAGGTCATAGCACTCATACCGCGCTGATTAGGGTTGTAGACTACAGCCGCCAGGCGATAGACAAAAGAAAGGTTGTTATCATGGTATCTTTTGATTTCTCCAAAGCCTTCGATAAGGTTAATCATTCCATACTTCTCACAAAGCTGAGGAAGTTAAACTTCTCTCCCCTGGTCCTCAAATTTCTTCATTCATATCTCACCATGCGGCGGCAGGCTGTAAGAGGAATAAATGGGGAACTATCGGAATGGGTCAACATGACGCTGGGCGTACCTCAGGGATCGGTTCTGGGACCCTTGCTTTTTATCATCTATGTTTCAGATCTTTGCAATATCTTACGTAACTGCAGCTACAATTTCTATGCCGATGACCTCCAGCTGATGATCGAGTGTGAACCAGCCAACATCCTTAGTGGCATCGCGAGGGTCAACAGGGACGTCGATGCGGTCTGTCAATGGGCAACCGATAACGGGCTACAATTAAACGGTGGTAAAACCAGAGCGATATTGGTTGGTTCTACGAGATACATAAATTCTTTCGATTTGACAACTTTGCCACGTATCCAAGTACGGGGAACAGGGATTGAGTACTCTTCCAATCTATGTATACTGGGAGTTACACTAACGAGCGACCTCACCTGGAGGTTTCACATTAACAATGTCACCAGAAGAATGTACAGTACTGCCTGTCAATTACGCCTTTGTCGCAAACTATTGCCCGAACAGTTACGCATACAGCTAATATCAACTCTGGTTTTTCCACTGATCGATTACTGCTGTATCATACACCTCGACCTGACTGATGAACTTACACTCCTGCTACAAAAAGCCTTGAATTCATGCATTAGATTTATCTATAATATCCGTAGGGACGAACACATCACTCCCTACTTCACAGCAATAGGATGGTTAAAAGTAAACGCTAGAAAGAAATATCTATTAGGCTGCATGATGTACAATGTTTTGAAGACTGGGATACCGTTGCACCTGAAAAGTAAATTTAAGCGTAAAACAGATGTAGGGATTAGAAATACAAGAGCTCCATCCGAGAATCTAGCTAATAAACCTTGTGGGACCCAATATTTCAAAAAATCGTTCACACATGGAGGGGCTGAGTACTGGAACAGCTTACCTTTGGATATTCGTAACTGCAAAACTCCAGCTACTTTCAAACACCACCTTTTCAACTATCTACTGTCTAGTCAGACGTAAGCAAATGCTGCGCTTTAATCTAATCTAATCTAGTCAGGTAGAATGAGTCCTTCCCCCACGAAGAACACACTTAGTGTTATGATAGTACTAGGCTAATCACACTACTTTATGTATACATATACCTATATGAAATTCTATTTATTTATTTATTTACGTTACTCTATTTTCTATTTTTTGTTATTTTATTCTTATTTTATATTTTTTGTTCTGTTTCTGTTTTATTTTTGATTGAAGCACGAATACGATACTTTAACGACGATGTATCATATGTACATGTAAAAATATTTGCTACAATGTAATCTAAAGTGCCAGCGCTTGAGGGGATCCGTCCCAGAGCGCTCAATAAATAATCAATCAATCAATCAAGCTTTGATCGTTAGGTCGTCGTCTAGAAACACCTTTCTTCCTCTCACGTTTTTCTTTCCTCGCATTACTTCTCTCTTTTCGATCCAGCTGTGGAGCTGCGCCTTCAGGAATCCTCCTCCCTCACTCTCTATCATAGCTATCTCTTTTGCTCTCACCGGGGCGCCCGCTGCTAAGCTCAGGATCTCCTCAACCAGAGCTTTCTTATCTACTGCGCTCTCCAGCTCTTCGCCTCTTATCAGAATATTGAGTTTCCTACCCTGTCTCTCTTTTCGTTCGAGGTTTTTTTTCGATGTCTATTATCTTGTTCCCTAGTTCCCTGAAGCTAGGACCTTCTGCTGACCCCCCTCTATCTTTTTGTGCCTTTTCTGTTTTGTCTAGCATTTCTTTCTCCCATTTTCTCCTTTGCTCTGATTCTCGTTTTTCTTTTTCCTCTATTTCCCTTATCAGCTGTACGATCCTTTCCTCGCTTCTGGTCCTTTCTTCCTCCTTTCTCTTAGCTGCGCCTTTCTCCCAATCTCTTTTCTCTTTCTCCAGTTTTTGTATTCGCTCCTCTAGTCTTTTCCTCTCTTCCATTCCTATTTTCTTTAAATTGTCTATTTCTTGTCTCGTTTGTTTCGTTTCTTCTCTGGTCTCTTTTCTTCCTTCTTCTACTTCTTCTCTGAGTTTCTTCGTCTCTTCTGTCAGTTTTTTTATTCCTTCCATCATTTCTTGGAAGCCATTTTTCACCCATTCGAGCTCTGTGTGGCTTTTTTCGGGCCCTTTCGCATCTTGCTCATTCCCCGCCATTCTCTCTTCCCTTTTTTCTTGTTGCTCCGTTTATTCCACCGCTTCTTCGAGATGCTCCTTCTTCCTTTTTTCTCTCGCCTTCTTTGAGCTCCTCGCTCTCTTCCGCTTCACTTTGCTCTCCTTTCTGCTGTATCGTTGGTTTCGTTGGGGAGCGCACGGTCTTCTGACTCCTTTTGAACGGCCGGGCCGTCAGCAGGGATACGTCTGTCTCTCTTTTGCGCTTTAGAAATTCCGTGACCCCTCCTATGCTGTTCGCTCTCTCTCTTTTTAGCAGGCTCGCCTTGCTCGGTCTGCCTCTCTTCTTCTCTATTGCTAAGTATTTATCAGTCTCGTCTGCTTCCTTGCTTTTTCCGTCAGCCGGTATCCAGCGCACGCCCGCCCCCGTCGGTAACTTATCTTCCGTCTCCTGCCAGTCTGTTACCTTCTGTTGCGTTGCGTCGCTTCCTTGCCCGCCTTCAGTCACCGCATCTACTTCCTTCTCCATCCACCTGTATGCTCTCGCCTCTTGCGTTCTTACCTCGCTTTTCCCTCGTTTTTTCTTAACCTCACTTTCTGGTTCTTCTTTCTGGCCTTTTTCTTGGACTTGCTTTATGCCCGGGCCCTCAGGATTTCTCTCCTTTCTCTGTCGTCTCTTCCCTGGACCTTCTGCCACTTCGTTCGCTCGTTTTCACTTTCTTTGGCTTTTGTCACTGTTCTCATAATCCACGCACCATGCACACAACCTGTCACTTCAAGACTTTACGAAAACCTCTCTCGATCTTCCTAACTATTTTCCTGAATCAAGAATATTTATCTCCTGTGACAAAAAAATCTTTTTCTGTGTACAAAATATGATCAACTTTGGGAGCCTATAACTTTGAAACCGTTAGACTGACGAAAATTTTATATCAGAACAATTTTGTAGAGAATTGAATTTCCTATAAAAATTCTTTCTGAAAAAATTTTTATCAATATTCGTTACAGAGAAAAAATTTTTTTTGTAAAAGAAGATTTTTCCCCTGTGTTATTCAAATGGAAAAGGGGACCCCCGTTTGAGGCAGATCTATACTTGAAATAAAAAATTTTTCCAAATAAGGGAATTTTTTTTATACCCAAAGGAAGCTCTTGAGACCCTAAGCAAAAAAAAAATTTTCAAAAAAAACACCCTACTATTCTTGTGTGAGAATAGATGTTGAGCATGAGTGCAGATTTACTTTCATAAAAATATCAAGACTTTTTAATACGAAATTGAGTTTGAAACTTTGAAAATATGACCAAATTATTTTTAATTGAACTACGAAATTATACAATAAAATAATTTCATTTATACACTCAATTGAATAAAAATTTAATACTAAAGTAACGGGTATTGAGGTAAAAATTCAATTATAAATTGCAATTATTACATGTACATCATATATGTATTCGTATTTTTTTGTTGTTGTTATTATCTTAAAAAATTTATCTCGACTTACATGCACGGTAGACTTATATTCGGGATTTCTAGGAAATTTACCTTACCGATCGTAAAAAAAAACAAAAAATTACTATCGATAGTTCTTCATTCTGCAGCTGCGCGCGTGATTTACGATATACATCGAAAATAAGAATTTCAATTATCTCTTCTTGACGACGGTCAGCGCTTGCAACGTAAATATTTATAATAAAGTATGACGCTATAATAAAGCATTACGCAGTCGTGTACGCAGCCGATATGTCCGAAAATACGTAAGAATATTACAAATTTTATATTAATACATTTTTCAGTATGTACAAAAATTTCACTATTTAGTAATGCATCGAAGCATTTTATATACGAATATAAAGAGTCGGATGTGCATTATTCTCCGCAAATAAAATGGCCTGTTATTTGCCCGAAAAACGTATATTTTTATACGTGTGCAATTTAGTCTATTCAAAATAGGTTTGATATCGACTATTGACCAGTATGTTTTCATTTTTATGGGAAGCTGTGTTCGAACGTCACAAATGTACATACATACACGTGAAAGCTCAAGGTCCATACCACGGCGTCATGTGCAAAAAAATATTTAAAAAAAAATAAAAATAAAAAAAATAAAAATAAAAAAACACCCCGATAGCTTGCATATTGAAAACGGTAAGAGATACTATCAAAAGTTTAAAACAAAACATGATCCAGAATGAAATTTTATGTAAAAAATGATCCATGTCTTTGGCATAAATTCGTTATAATTTTTTTTATGCTGGTTATAGCCTTCATAAGCTTCTCCGCACCCGTAAATTAAAACAAAAATCGTATAAAATTGTGAAATTATTATTATTTTTATTTTAATTTGGGATATTCACGTAAAAGCATTAACTCACTTTGAAGGGTAATAACGTCATCATAAGATAATCTATGATAATGTTACCCTGCAAAGACAGATAATGCTTCACCGTTATTATTACCAAAAATTATCAAAAATTATCAAAAAAAAAATTTCATATCTTTTTCAACGATTTTATTCAATTTAGGTGTGTTAAAAAGCTTCTAAGGACTATAATAGCTTAAATTTGAGGAATTGATAGAAAAATTCTTTTAACATTTTAGACGTGAAAATTTAATGTCTTTACGCATTACGCCGGGTGGTCTGACCTTCAGCTTTCACACGAACATTTGTTACGTTCGAACATAACTTTTATAAAAAATGATTACATACTGCTAAAAAGTCGATTTCAGACATATTTTGACTGGACTAATGGCATGTTAATATTTTTGAATAAAATTCACCAATAAATTTAATTACAAATTTTTTAACAGCGAACAAAAGAAAATGAAGAATAGAAGTAATCAGGCACAGATGAAAATGATGGTGGATTATACAGAGCAGAACACACAATTTGCGAACGGCAAATTAAATGATGTTGACCATAGCAATCAATTGTGGTCAGATTTGACTAAGAAATTAAATTCTTTGGGCGAATCGAATGATGTAAAGGCTTACGAATATTTTTAGATAATTTAATGTAACAATTGTTATGTATTAATCTTTTAACGGCTGGTGTGACACAAACGTCCCACCTACTTTCATCAATTTCTTTAAAAAATGAACAATGGTAAATGAAATTAATATGTTTTCAAACGTCTGGTGTGGTTTTTTCATTTGGGGTTAGTTTCTGAGTGTAGTTGAATTTTGCATTTATTTTTTTGGAGAACATTGTGTATAAATGAATACAGATTCATCATGTACCAACTTAGAAAAACGCTAAGAAAAAAATCATCTGTTGAAGGATTAATACTAGAAATATCAATGAGAGATGTGTTTCGTCAAAAAATTTAATTCTGGAAGTTGGTATTCTTAGTTCCATTGTCATGAAAGTATATGGGGCATTCCACGTCAAAACGAAAACGGTTTAACCGATGGGTCTCCGATTTTCTTTCAAAATTTTTTTCTTGTTCTATTTCAGGACTAAAACCTACATACCAAAGCATTTTTCAATTGGAACTTTGGTTTTTTATTGACGAATTTTCGAAAATTCGGTATTTCTTTAAATCTGAAAATTTCAATATTTTTTCATTTAGTGTTCGCTTGATCTAAAGACAAAATATATCTAACATGAAATGTTCGATTTGAACTGTACTTTTCATAAAAATTTGTATTGGATTTTTTGCGTCAACGGACTTGCAGTGATTCAAAAAATAAATATAAAATTTCGATTTTTGAAAAAAGTACACTTTTGATTTTTGATTTCTTGTTTTCCAAAAAAACTTTCGGAACTTAGAAAATTTTGAGGACCAAAACCATAGTGGGCCGACGATTCTACGATTTGTTATGAATTTTTGAATTTTTTGCTATAGATAAATAAATGAAATCATAATTTTTTTTTCGTTTTATCATTTTCAATAAATAAATAAATTAAATAAAAATATACAAATCATATCGAAAAATGATTATGGTAATTCAAAGAATTGATGAATCAGAATCAATTAATATTAATTGAAGATAATTACCACAAGTTGATGGTGGGGGGCCAGAGTTGTGAAATTGTCAATGGAAATTATTTCCATTAACTCATTGAATTCAATTTTTGAATGCAAATATTTCGCATTAAAAAATAAAATTTAATGGTTAATGAAAATATTTTGCATTAAAAAATAAAATTTAATGGTTAATGAAAATATTTGGCATTAAAAAATAAAATTTAATGGTTAATGAAAATATTTTGCATTAAAAAATAAAATTTAATGGTTAATGAAAATATTTTGCATTAAAAAATAAAATTTAATGGTTAATGAAAATATTTTGCATCAAAAAATTAAATTTAATGGTTAATGAAAATATTTTCCATTGAAAAGTTTAATTTAATGGGTAATGTAAATGAGGTATTTCACGCCGTTTCGAACAGTCGAAAAGTTGACCGATCCCAAAAAAATCATAATCTTGTCTTATCACACAAATATATCGAAAGAATTTCGCGTTACTAATGCCATAAGGTCGTCAGCGACACTATACGACCTTCTGGTTTTATTAAGACCAAAAGGTCGTATATATTTTTTTCCTCGGATTCGTCATGAAATCAATGAAAACACAGAGATCTATTGGAATTCCCGAAAAAATTTTGGCGGATACGACCCTCGGGCTCTAGTTTTACGAAAAAATCACGAAAACTAAAGCCAGAAGGTCTTATCCGCCATTTTTTTTTCTCGGATTCGCCATAAAATCGATGAAAACACATAGATCTATTGAAATTCCCGAAAAACAAATTTTTCGGCACATACGACCTTCTGCTTTCAATTTTCCAATTTTCCAATTTCAATTGATTCACACGTAATTTTTGATTCTAAAGCGAATTCAGAAAATAAAAAAATTATACGACCTAGCTTCTGGCACTAAAATAGCATTTTTGGCGTTTACGACCTTATGGCATTAGTAACGCGATTTATGTGAATTTTTTCAGAATTTTTGGATAACATTTTTTGAGTTTTTCCAAATTCTAATTTCTTTTTACGAAAAAATTATAGGATCGTACAAGAAAATTTATTAGACAAAAAAGTTGCAGTTTTGAATCAACTTTCTGAAAAAAATTTACTGGGAATTTGTCGAATCCCAAAATACCATTTTTGATCAAAAATACACAAAAATACTTTGTTTCAACCAATATGTCACTTTTGATTTGCTTCAAAAATTTACATAAAATACTGTTACGAAAGTGGTATCACCCCTCATATGTAGTTCACATATGATCTAGTAGTCATCTTAAATAGAAGATGTTCAAATATATCATTTGTCTACCGTTGCTAATCTCAACGATATTATTGTAATAACAGTCTTGTTCTAGACCTTTAACAGAACACACGTATTTCTAATACAACCAACCTTACTCCAAAATACCAATTTCTAAGCATCAATTATTCGTCTATTCACTTTGTTAATACTCTCAGAGACCCACTTCTTTAAATACGAAATACTTAAACCGCCATTTCGTAACATTTGGTGTCAGAAGCGCGACTTCTGAGTGATATTAAATAAAGTGAAATCAATTCGAAAAAGATGCCTAAGACACGAACCACAGTTCGATCAACCTCAACTGCCTCAACCTCGACTGAGATTCCCTCTACTATCTCGACTGATCAGCCCTCCATCCAAACACCTCCACAAGACCCGATGGCCTTCCAGATGGAACTGTTTCAGCTCATGATGAGAGAACAACGAGAATCCCAACAGGCTCTTCTCGAATCTCAGCGAGAAACCCAACAAAAAGATCGCGAAGACCGCGACACCATTCTTTCTACTTTATTTTCATCTCAAAAAGAGCAATCCGAAGCCCTCTTATCCACTGTCCTCTCTGCCCAACAACAATCCGAGACCATCCTTTCCACTCTCCTAACCTCTTAACTCGCCATCCAGAAGAGTTTGGAAACTCTAAGGTCCAAAAACACACAGACGAGACCTTCTCCTGTTCCTACTCCACGAAGACTCTCCCTGGCCCGTGATCGTTTAGAGGAAATCCCAAATGAAAATCAAAGGTCTGTACCGATCACTGATCTCTACTATACACTGGATAGTGTATAGGCCGGAATCCTTGTGAGCATTTGAACGCCATTTGCTTGTGGATTGGTGCCAAATAAAAATGGCGACGCGTGATCGCAGGCTGGTATTTTAAGTTTCCTTCCGTAATTGTTAAATAAATTTCATAATGCCTATGGAATGTTGTTATTGTGGCAAAAGAGCAGAGACTGACAGAGGCAGGACTTTCCATAAGTAAGTATCGAACTAAAATACAATGGGAGTTTAAAATAATATGTAATTTACGTTCTTTGAGGTTATGTTGTGCTGTCATGTTTGATGATAGTCCGATGGTTAAAATCAAAATATATTTTGAATAAATATGTCTTTCAACCTGCAATCAAATTTGACATATTATAGATTTCCATGGAATCAACCCGAATTATTGCAGTCGTGGTTAAAAACTATGAACCTCGGTTCGGAATTCAAACCCCTAAAGAGTATGAGATTATGCTCCGAGCATTTCTTAGAAGAATGCCTTATTAAAACCGGAGTCAACGTACAATTACACAAAGGAAGCATTCCATCTCTGTTTGGAAAATACAAATCAGAATGTGTCTACTGTTCCGCAAAGAAGACTCAAGGAGTGCAGCGCTCATTTCACAAGTATTAAACTTATATTAAAAAATATTAAATATTTATGCATGAGCTATGCCATAGAGAGAAACAGAACGCTTCTTTGTCCATAGATTTCCTCTAAAAAATCAAGTACTCCTACAGAAATGGCTCGTGGCTATGGGAAAGGAGAATTATGTACCTAATGAAATGAGTCTGCTTTGTTCAGATCATTTTTTTGCGACATGCTTTCGCTCTTGCAAAAATGGAGCTTCGCTTCGTCTAAGAGATAGTGCAGTCCCTTCCATATTCCTGCCTGTGGCATCTAAAGGTGACATTTCATTTCATTTACTTATCAGTTCGGATTTATTCACTCCCTTGCTGTATAGACGGGATAATAAGCTTCAATAGTTTGAAAAAATACTAAATACAATATTTAAATTTTTAAAAGCTCGTCAGTATTATAAGTGTGAAGAACTATAATGCTTTCTACACGATGCCTTCTGTCATAACTTGCTAGCTTGAATTATGTATTGCAGATTTGTCTGTAGTGACAAGAAAGCGGAAAGGTGAGCCACTCCGAGAAATACCTTCTGCCAAACATTTGCGGCAGGATAATCAATGCGACATTGTAGTGCCGTCAACGAGAGAGTGCGTTCCTACAAGCTCTATGGAATCTATATTTCCGGATGAACAGCAGCAAAACGAATGTATGAACATCGACTCTGAATCTATACATCGATCGAGTACAAATTCAGCAGCAACAACAGCTTCGAATCACTGCAGAACCCCAACACCAAAAAATGATGTGCCAAGTGTCAATACCATCACCCATGATCACCATTATGAAACTACTCCTAGAAGTACTCGGAGAAAACTAGTCGCATCTAATGCGAAAATCAAGAATTTGCAGGAGGAAGTGAGAGTTCAGAAGCAGAAAATCAATCGCTTATACAAGAGGATCTCTTCATTAAAGGATATAGTAAGAGAATTACGTCGCACTAAAGCCCTCCCTGAGTCAGGCCTAGATTGCTTGGAGTCCATAGCTGAAAGTGATGTTTCCCTGTTTCTGAAGCGTTATCTAAAAAATCAAAAAAAAGTTGGAGAGAAGCTAGTCATTCGGAAAAAAAGACAATGGAAGTCGCAACGTGAAAATCAAAATCTTGGTATATCTAGAGAAAAATACGCCCCGGCTCTAAGGTCTTTTGCTATAACCCTCCATTTTTATTCACCTAGGGCCTACGGCTTCGTCCGTAGGAAATTCTGTAACGCGTTACCGGATCCGGCAACCCTAAGATCGTGGTATTCTACGATTGACGGCGAACCAGGTTTCACCACCGAAAGCTTTGATGCTCTTAAAACCAAAGTAACTGAGGCAAAGAATGCGAGTAACGAAGTTTTGGTGGCTCTAATGTTAGATGAGATGGGTATCAAAAAGGGTATACAGCAGATCTCTAATGGTAGTGTAAGGGGATATGTTGATTTGGGTAGCGATATAGGGACATCTGGGTTACTGCCTTTAGCAAAGGATGCATTGGTCATCATGGCTGTCTCTTTGAATGCTAACTGGAAGATTCCTGTAGGATACTTTTTAGTTAATGGAATTGACTCGACTACTAATTCAGGGCTTGTGACAGACTGTTTGATTCGTCTCAATGACATTGGCGTGAAAGTAGTGTCAGTAACATTAGATGGACCACCGCAGCATTTTTCCACAATGAGATTACTTGGTGCTAATTTTACTATGCCCAATCCTAAGCCCTTTTTTCTGCATCCTTCGACTGGTGAGAAAGTTTTTGTTATGTTCGATGCCTGTCATATGTTAAAACTTGTTAGGAATTGTTTCGGTAATGTAAAAGTTATGAAAGATTTGGACGGGAACTTAATTGAATGGAGATTTGTAACTGCATTAGCTCATTTACAACAAACGGAAGGGTTACGTGCAGGAAACAGGCTTCGCTCGGCTCATATTCGTTACGAGAGAATGAAAATGAAAGTGGCTTTGGCCGCCCAGACTATGAGCAGTAGTGTGGCTGATTCAATTTCGTTCTGCGATCAAACATTACATCTACTACAATTTAAAGGCAGTGATAGTACAGTTAAATTTATTCGATGTGTCGATCATCTATTTGACTTTCTTAACTCTCGCAATCCTTTTGCTCGTGGTTTTAAAGCTCCTCTGCGTCGCAGCAATGAGATATTTTGGCGGCAGAAAATTTCAGAAGAAATCGAATATTTTAAAGGCATTACAGATGTGAGTGGTAGACCAATTTGGAGTACACCAAAGTACGTTCCATTTGTTGGTTTCGTTACAGGAGTCATGTCAGTAATCGAAATTTTTGATATGTATGTAAAGCCTGAAGGCTCTCAGTTAAAATATCTTCTGACATACAAGTTGAGTCAGGACCACTTGGAGCTATTCTTCTGTGCAATTAGGAGTTGTGGCGGGTGGTGCCCGAATCCGACTTGTACGCAATTTGTATCTGCATACAAGAGACTCCTGATTCATCATGAAGTAGCTGCAACAAACGGGAATGCCGAAGCTATGGATGGAACCAGAGTTCTCTTTGTATCATCTGGTACTTCGAGAGTTCAACGAGTAGATCGCTACGACCCAGATGTTTACGATGCCATGAGTAATATAAGAGTTGCTAAAAAATACGGATTAGATGATCAGGACAATGATGATAGTAGTGCTGACAATTTTATGGACGAGTTTCTTAAATTCCATGGTAGACTTCCAGAATCCCTCTCAAACTTTTCCAGAACTTGCATTGGCAACATCGCTGGATGGGTTGTCAGGAAGTTAGTCGACGAGAGAAGACCTATGGTAAAGTGTGAAAAATGTCGTGTCGCACTATTTCAAACATCGCAGACTAGAGCCGAATTTGAGGATAATGCTCTTATCGAGGCTAAAACCAGGGGTGGCCTACTTTTCCCAAGCACATCTGTCGTTCTTATTTGCCAACGCGCGGAGGAAATACTCAGGCATGCTCTCAATAAGAATAGGTGCATGACGCCTAAAGAATCGAACTTTCCTGCTGTGGCTTGTGCTAAAGTCATTGAAGATTTACTTCAAAATCCTGAAATATTATTTCCATCTCTGAATGAACACATATTCGATGATGCCGTCGAAGAACTCTCTAGTCACGTGTATTCATTAGCAAAAAATGTGTGTAAGACCTACATAAAGTTACGACTTTTTGCCGCTACTAGCCTCGCATCAGAGGCTGCGATTGGAACAAAACTCCGTCATCACATGACCCGCCAAATTATTTGGAATTGCCAATGAATACTTTAACTTTAAATTAACAATAAGATCTACAAAATGACAAGATGACTGATTTATTTAGTACCGAAATAGTATAGTTAAGACAAATTATATTTTGATAACGATAACTATTCAATGATTTAATATAGTTGTACAACATTATTTTATTTTGATAACGATATCTAGTCAATGATTCAATATAGTTCTGCAACATTATTACTTGAATACGGCTGAGGTATATGCTCATGCTCATATGATGCTATGCTTTACATACAATGCGGCAGTATATCGGCATAAGCATGTGCTTTATTTCAGTACGGCAGCCACTTATTTCACCCCTTTTCTTCCCGTAGCTCGTTAAACTTGGATTACCTTCTCACGTGGCAGCCTTGGAAGACGAATATGATGGACTTTTGGAAACCAATTTCGACGCATACATAAATGGCGCTCAACTAAAATGAAATTTTTAAATGTATTTGATGTAGCCATTACACGATCATGTACAATCCAACAATCAATCGATATTTACATTTATATTTATATTACACTTAATATCTCAATCAATTTATACAATTATTTAAATCATCTACCTGAGTATGAAATTGTAAATACATAACTTGAAGTTCAAGATACACAATCTTTTGCATCGCGCATCATCAAATAAGTACATCGTATTCTTTACAGTTTCTGTTTATTGTTTATTAAAAATAAACCTATTTCATTACGTTTTTGAATACAGTTTTTTCGACCCAACTAGTTGAATAGTCAATTGCCGATATTGTTACTAATTTCGTATATTGCCATTATGTCAACGCCCTTATATTTTCCGTAGCATGCATCAAACTATTCGAATTTGCCGCCATAATGTGGCACCAATCCACAAGCAAATGGCGTTCAAATGCTCACAACGAGATGTGGCTGAAAAGCCTAGAGTACCCTATCCAGTGTATAGTAGAGATCAGTGGTACCGATTCATGGGGGAAGAACTCCCCCTACTTCGTCCAGACCTAGATCGATCGAAACGATCACCACAGTACCGGTCGATCGATCTTTAAATCAAAACGTCTGCGTCGAATTAAGGAGGTTCGACCGAATCTTATGTAAAAAATAATTTCCAACTTTGACCTTCGAAATTCAGTGTACATATAAATGAATACGTCATTTATATAATCCCAAAATTTGAAAACGATTCACCGTTTAGTTACTTCGATATAAATTTTCAAAAATGACGTTTTTTTTCTCCTTATACACAGGCTCTTATGGCAGACAAGCTTTCGACGAGACTTTTTTTAGTTTTTTTAATATTAACCTCCCAACTTTAACGAATAAAAAACTATACACAAGAAACTTGAATTATTTAAAAATTTAAAAAAAATTAAATAATATTACATTACCGATGGAATTTTGGAAATATTTCAAATTAAAATTTATTTTTTCAACTCGCTAGTGACGGCTATTTATTCGAATAAATATTTGGCAACGTCGCGTCAACAGCTGAGAAAAAAGAAAAGGATAGAAACATAATTACAAAGAGAGAGAAAATATAAGAAATGACATGATGTTGCAAGTATAACAACAATTGTTGTTATTAGTATATAAATTAAAAACAATACCGAAATATTTTATTGAGTGAAATAGTTTAATGTATTATAACTTAGATAATTTGGAAAGTCACGGATATAATCAAACGCACTGTTGCCAAATCTGTTTATTCAATCCGGCGAGTAATAAATACGAAAGTAATTTCATTACTTTATTTTAGTAAATAAGTAAAAAATATAAATTAATAAATTTGTTAAATTGTTTTAAATTAAAATAATGAATTTTAACAAATATTAGGACAACAGAAAGTAAAAAAAAATTTAATCATTATTTTGACTCATAAGTTACGGTCGAACCTCCTTAACGACGCAGAATGAAACACAAGAGTCAGGTCTGAGACAAATGTGCGATGAACAACTCTCGAGATTTGTAAATCCGAATTCATCTCACATTCAAAATAATAATGAGAGTGGCGCTATAGCAAACGTTCTTGTAAAAAAAAAAAATTTACGTTCTGAAATGTTGTTATGTCGCGCCGAGAGTGGTCGCGAAATCCACGAGAATCGTGAAATAACCCAAACCCCGATCATAAATAACGTAGAAATTCCTCAACAAACAGACTCCCATCGCGAAAGCGATTTTCCCACATTAAATTCTAACCCTAAAAATAAATCAACAAGTAACCTTAAAATCCCAACTTACGATGGCTCCGTTTCATGGGCCGAATACGAATGTCAGTATGAATTATATACAGATCTAAACAATTGGAATCCGGTTGAAAAAGCTTCAAACCTAGCCTTGAGTCTTGGAGGTCCCGCTTTATCAGTCTTAACAACATTTTCCAAGTCAGAACTCAAAGATTACAATAAAATTAGTGAATCTCTTAAACTCAGATACGGTAATGATCATCTAAAAAAATTACACCTAACCCAATTAGAAAATAGGAGACAAATCAAAGAAGAGAGTCTCATTACACTCGGTCATGACATCGAGAGAATGACCAGGTTGGCCTTACCAACCTGTGACGACGAGACAAGAGACCAGATTGGTCGCACTCGCTCTATCAATGTTATCTATAATACTGATTTAAAACATGCACTGAGTATGGCAGGACCCTCTTCCCTTAGAGAAGCGATAGTAAGAGCTCTAGAGATCGAGGCTCTGAATAAACAATATTTAAGCCTCGGTCGAATTAGACAGATTCAGACCTCGAACCCATCTTCTACACCTAAGAACGATAACCGAACTAAAACCACTCCCTGGCAGCGACGCGATCAACATGGAGCTTCTAAATCACACAGTTCCACTGAACCAAAGTTCTGTTTCTATTGCAAAAAAGACAATCATACAGTAGATCGATGCTTTATTTTAAAACGAAAGAAGGAACAGAACTCAAACAATTCTCAAAATCAGAGTCAATTTAATAATAATTCTAACTATAACAAAAATTCTGATGATAAAAATTCATCCAATAATTCTAATCCGAACTCTTGGAGAAATAGAGATTCCTCATCAAATTCTCAACCTTCTAATCCAAAAAACTAAACTCTGATGGTTCAGTAGGGCTTAAATCATCAAAGGAGCTTTATGTTGGTGGCCCTAACATTACTAATTCTAATCTAACCCAATTTTTATTAAGAGGTCTCCGTCAGACTGGACTATACACCTGGGGCACCGTGAATGGTATTAAATGTCTCTGGGTTATAGATACCAGGGCGGAAGTTACAGTAGTCCGTTCGGATCTTTTAGATTCCACTAAGGATGATTTTCACTATACCTCTTTACGTACAGCTACAGGAGAAACTACTCCAATTTTAGGACAGAAATCTGTTCAAATAAACATAGCTGGATTCATTACTTCACCTCACAAGGTTTATTTAGCCAATATAGAGGATGACGGTATTTTAGGGTTAGATTTTCTGTCGGCACACGAGTGCATTATTTCTATGGTCACCAACTCATTGATATCTGGTCATCACCAGATCCCTCTATTAACGACTCGTCGTTCCTTTTACACTCCTTTTGATGACGCTCCTACATTACGCAATTTAACTGAATCTTCTCAAGAATCCGAAGTTCTACCTGAAACCTTTCCCGAGGATGAAAATCAGGACAGTCAAAAAGAAGACGTCACTTCCACGAACTTAACTTCTACTCCTTTTCAAGAACTCTTAGACAGAACTGCGAAACTTTTACAAGAACCTCTAAACCAAGATTTCATTTCTTTAATGGAAGAATTTGAAGATGTTTTTGCCAAGAATTCAGGAGATATTGGACGTTGTACCCTGGTTAAATACAAGATCGACACTGGAGACAACGTTCCTTTTAAACAGGCAGTCAGGAGGCTTCCTCTCAACGGGAGGGAAGAAGTTAACAAGTTGGTTGAAGACATGCTCGCCAACGATGCAATAGAACCTTCCTCCGGTCCTTGGGCATCCCCTATAGTTCTAGTCAACAAAAAAGACGGATCAAAACGTTTTTGCATAGACTACAGGAAACTAAACGAAGTCACCAAGAAAGATTCTTACCCACTTCCAAAAATCGAAGAAACTTTAGATCTTTTGTCTGGAGCTCAATGGTTTAGTACGATTGATCTTCAAAGTGGATACTGGCAAGTAGAAATGGATCCTGCTGACAAAGAGAAAACTGCTTTCGTTCCTGGACTAGGAGGATTATGGCAATTTAAAGTCATGCCCTTTGGACTATGCAACGCACCAGCTACATTTGAGAGAGCCATGGAAACAACTCTTCAAGGACTTTCTGGGAAGATTTGTCTTGTATACCTTGATGACGTTATTGTTTTTGGAAAAACTTTCAAAGAAGAAGTAGATAATCTTCGTCAAGTCTTTAAACGTCTTCAAGAAGTAGGACTCAAGATGAGTCCGAAAAAGTGTCATCTATTTAAGAAAGAAGTAAACTTTCTAGGACATATAGTTTCAGCTTCTGGAATCAAAACAGATCCTTCAAAGATAGAAAAAGTCTCAAACTGGCCTCGCCCTACAAATAAAGAACAAATACAAAGTTTTATTGGACTCTGCACATATTACCGAAGATTCGTTAAAGGATTTGCTACCATCGCTAGACCTCTTCACCATCTTACTGGACTCAAGATAACTTTCGATTGGACTCAAGACTGCGAAGACGCTTTTACTCATTTAAAATCGTGTTTAACTTCTTCTCCGATTTTAGCTTATCCAGATGTAAATCTTCCATTCATTTTAGATTCTGACGCTTCTTTAACAGGTATAGGTGGAGTTTTGTCTCAAATTCAAGAAGGACAAGAGAAAGTTATTAGCTATTTTAGTCGAGTCCTAAGTAAAACAGAAAAGAATTATTGTGTAACTAGAAGAGAACTTTTAGCTGTTGTTAAATCTATTTCACATTTTCATCATTTTCTTTATGGGAAGAAATTCTTAATTCGTACTGACCACGCTTCATTAAGGTGGTTACTGTCTTTTAAAGCACCAGAAGGCCAAGTTGCTAGATGGATAGAAACCCTGGGACAATATCAATTCGACATCCAACACCGTGCTGGAAATCTCCATGGAAATGCTGATGCCTTATCAAGAAGACCTTGTGACGATTCTTTTAATTGCAAGCAATGTATTCGTCTAAATAAACAAAAGATTCCTTCAATTAAAATTCGACAGATTTCTCTCGGAGGAGATAAAGATGAATGGAAACAAGCACAACGAGAAGATTCGACTCTTACTCAACTAAAAACTTGGAAAGAAACAGGAATAAAACCTGAATGGCAAGAAGTATCAGCATTAGACCAACATTTAAAGATTTACTGGGCCCAGTGAGACTCTATTCATCTATTTGAAGATTTATTATACCGTACATGGGAATCTTCAGATGCTAAAGAAATAAAATGGCAACTATTAGTACCAAAAAAGAAGATTATAGAAATCCTCAGAGAACATCATAATTCCCCTTCTGGAGGACATTTTGCTTCTAATAAAACTCTTAATAGGATTCGAGAAAAATATTTTTGGTCACGATGTCGTTATGATGTAGATAATTGGTGTAGGACTTGTACTATCTGCGTGGCGAAGAAAGGTCCACGAGACAGAGGAACGAGTTCTCTTCAAGTTTATAATGTTGGTGCTCCCTTTGAAAGAGTAGCCATGGATATACTCGGTCCTCTTCCCCTCTCCCGATCCGGAAATCGTTACGCTTTAGTGATCGCAGATTATTTCACTAAATGGCCAGAAGTGATTCCTATTCCAAACCAAGAAGCTGAGACTGTAGCTAAGGCGTTTGTAAAAGAATTTGTTTGTCGTTATGGTTCCCCTCTGGAACTTCACACAGATCAAGGTCGTAATTTTGAAGCTATACTCTTAGCTGAAATATTGAAAGTTTTAGGAGTTAGAAAGACTCGGACGACTCCATTACATCCACAATCAGACGGCATGGTCGAACGTTTAGATCGTACACTTTTGAAATATCTAGCTTCTTACGTCGATAGAGATCAAAAGAATTGGGACGAATGGATTCCTTTATTTCTTTTATCCTATAGATCAGCGACGCACGAGACGACAGGATGTACTCCAGCCTCTATGTTAATGGGACGAGATCTTCGACTCCCTTCTGATTTAGCTAAAGGGCCTATCCCATCGTCAGAACTTTCTCATGTATCATATGGAGCCTATATACAACAACGATTAGAAGAGATTCATAATTTGGCTCGCAATAGAATTCATTTAGTTTCAGATCGAGTCAAAGCAAGATACGATATCAGATCTAGAGATCTTCATTTTGAACCAGGCAATTTAGTCTGGTTATTTCAACCTCATAGAGAGAAGGGACGTAGTCCTAAACTACAATCGAATTGGGAAGGTCCTTATGAGATCGTTAAAAAAATAAATGATGTAGTCTACCGAATTCAACGTTCTTCACGCTCAAAACCTAAAGTAGTTCATTTAGATCGCTTGGCTCCTTATGAGCAAACACAACCTTCCCTTGACGACTAGTCTGGTAAATTTACGTCCTTTTCTCTTCTAACATTTCCTCTAGGTGTTATTCTCATTTGCTTCTAGGTGGTCTGCGACACTACCCTTTGGGATTACTCGTCCGACAAACAGACCCCTAACCATCATCGTAGAAGGAAATATTGGATGTGGAAAATCCACATTCACTAAGAGATTCCTGCAATTTAAAGAAGTATTAACTGTTTTAGAACCTTTAGAAGAATATAGGAATGTGGTAGGAATCAATTTATTAGATAAGATGTATAAAGATCCATCACGTCATGCCTATCATTTTCAACACCATGCTGCCATGGTTATGCGCGATAGACATCTACTTCTAACCTCGCTTCCAAATAAAATTATGGAACGATCCATTTTTAGTACCAATCTCTTTATCGGAGCTCGACGCAGACAAAAAGACTTCGAAGATTTCGAAGCTCACCTTTTGACAAAGAATGTTCAAATCCTGGTCGATAGTTCTTCATGTTTCAAAGTAGATCTAATTGTTTATTTGAGACTAAACCCAGAAACTTCATACTCTCGCTTAATGTCTCGTTCTAGGAGTGAAGAAGACCCTATTACATTAGAATACCTTAAAATTCTCCACCAAGTTCATGAAGACTGGTTAATTCATAACACTTTTCAATCTCTTCCAGCACCAGTTTTAATCATAGATGCAGAACTATCAGCTGGTTCTGTTTACGATAAATTTTGTCAGGTTATGGATGAATAGTCGATAATACATAACCACTATTTCTCTAAACGGTGAAAATTATTATCGATCGAAAATTTGATTTTACTAATTGCCACCTATAGGGATTTTTGAATACCTTGTCGGTAATATCAAGATTTTCTATCTTATCTTACCCTTTGAGAATAAACTAAATTCGCTCACACATTCACAAATAAAAGACAATTGATTTTTATTTCTTCATATATTTATTTGTTTATCTGCTTATGTTTTGATAAAATAATAATAATTATCTCGGGTTCCAGTCACCAACCAACTACACTTCTTATCACGTTCTGAAGGATATTAAGGATCCATTTGCAATCCTCACATCCTTCGACATTTCGCATCTCCAAAAAACATTTCATACATTCTCGACAATTAGTCTCGTCTGGCATTGACCCTCCTTTGGATAACGTTTGATGGATCGGTATTTTTTTAAATTTTTCCTTCTGTGAGCTGTAATTAATGATGAAATAGAATGTATTTACTTGACTCTTAATTTAATCGAGAAGAAATTTGATTAAATACATTATTGTATCTTACGTTTTCCAAAAACAGCTTTCACATAAAACTTTACTTCCAGCCCCATCACTGTAAACTGATCCTCGGCCACAGATATACTGGTCTTCAACATTTAAAAACCCTCGAAATTCGTTCCACTTAAAATACACCACTAAGACTCCTATATTTTTGGCTTTTTCAGCCCTTTTTCTCTCTACTTCGCACCATTTTTTGTAGGAACGCTACCGTTAATGAAACCCCAGACATGACGACTTTCGTGTTGTTGAATATAAAACAAAGAATTCTGCTTCTTCTTAGTTACCGTATCTAAACGAATATTCACGCATTTGTTTTTAGAATAGTGTCTTCTCGATAGGCGTGGTTTCTCCTGTACGAAAGTACTTTCTTTTGTTTTTCATTTAAATAGAAGATCCCAATGGATTTTAAATATACATGTTAGTTTTAAGAGACTAATTTTTGACCAGATTTCAGATTTCTTTAAAATAGATCTTATATTCTGCAGATAAAAGACGGAATTCCTATCCTGACCTAACGGAATTTCCATCCTGACAACTTTCATCCTGTTTCCAGACCTCAGATAAGATCGTTCCGATTTTATTTATTTTAATTAAATAAATAAATAAATTTAATATGTCTCTTATATCCAAAAACTAACATTTGTCTTCCAATCTAGGTCGTTTTACCCACTAATTTGTTGAAGAGGTTTCTGATCGGAGCGATTTTGGGACCATGGACCGACTTCTTTCCCGAGCTTCTATCCCATTCGCCTTCCCTTCACCTCCTTGTTACAGGACACTCCTTTACCGCTCACCACTTACCGCTCGCAATCCGCATCCTGATCCTGCATCCTACCAAATTCTTCTTTCAAGAAAGAATATTTCGAAAAACAATTTTTATACTGAAAACTCACATTTTGATAATTTTAATGCTCAACTATCTTTCCAAGGTCTTTTAGTGTGGTTTTTCCCTTGGAAGATTAAGGCAAATGCCGGATAGCTTATGGGAAAGTATCAAATCTTTAACTCAACTACCACACAGGCTTTCCCAGTCAGAGCACCTACACACAATTTGACTACTAGACATTTTTATTTTTATCAATTGAAATTTTATTTTCATTTTAACTTTTCATTTTTCGAGAGTCGGGTCGACTCTTTTCCTAAGGGGGGGGGGGGGGGGGGGGGGGGGGGGGTTGTGTTACGAAAGTGGTATCACCCCTCATATGTAGTTCACATATGATCTAGTAGTCATCTTAAATAGAAGATGTTCACATATATCATTTGTCTACCGTTGCTAATCTCAACGATATTATTGTAATAACAGTCTTGTTCTAGACCTTAAACAGAACACACGTATTTCTAATACAACCAACCTTACTCCAAAATACCAATTTCTAAGCATCAATTATTCGTCTATTCACTTTGTTAATACTCTCAGAGACCCACTTCTTTAAATACGAAATACTTAAACCCCCATTTCGTAACATTTCAAATGTTTACAGCAACTATATATATTTTTCAAGATGGTTGGCTCAATCGTTTGGAAGCTATGCTTTATTATTTCTTTTTTTTTCGAAAAATATGAAGAATCAAAGAATTAATAAAAGCATAGCTTCCAAACGATTGAGCCAACCATCTTAAAAAAAATGTATGGTTGCTGTCAACATTTGAGAGTATTTTCTGTAAATTTTTCAAGCAAATCAAAAGTGACATATTGGTTGAAAAAAAGTATTTTTGTGGATTTTTGATCAAAATTGGTATTTTTGAGATCGACAACTTCCCAAAAATTTTTTTCCAGAAAGTTGATTCAAAACTGCAACTTTTTTGTCCTATAAATTATCTCGTACGATCTTATACTTCTGACATACGGAGGTTCGTAGAAAGAAATTGGAATTTGGAAAAACTAAAAAAATGTGATCCAAACATTCTGAAAAAATTCACATAAATTTTTTTGATATAGTTGTGTGATAAGACAAAATTATGATTTTTTTGGGATCGGTCAACTTTTCGACCGTTCGAAACGGCGTGGAATACCTCAAATATTTTCCATTAGCAAATTAAAATTAATGGTTGATGAAAATATTTTTCATTAAAACATTAAATTTAATGATTAATGGAAATATTTTCCATGAAAAAAAATTAAATTCAATGGTTAATGAAAATGCCAATGCATTAAGAAATTTAATGCATTATTCACAACTCTGTGGGGGGCTCGCTGCAGCGAGTTTCTTCCGACATGGAGCACAAATCAAATGTTTTTGCGTTAAATTGCGTATTTTGTTTTAGTATTGCCGAAGTACATTATTGATTTTTTTTTTTTTTTCAAAAAACTTTCGGATCTTAGAAAATTTTGAGGACCAAACCATAGTGGGCCGACGATTCTATGATTTGTTATGAATTTTTGAATTTTCTGTTATAGATAAATAAATGAAATCGTAATTCATTTTTCGTTTTATCATTTTTTGCTGAGCACCACTAGAGGCGCGTCGAATAATAGTTTTTGTTCGTGCTACTCACTAGGAGATGGTCGTACCTCCGGATCACAGATCTTGCTTCCATTATCTGGGGTGTTTTCTGGTGTCAAAATATGAAATACGTGCTATATAACTCCCGTGATTGGCCCTTCGTTCTTCCAATTTGCTAAATATACTGTACCGATGACCAATAACTGAATCTGGCTAATTACCCTAGCATAATTAGTCGAGGTTTCGCGTTATGAGATTCCACATCAGAGTAAATATTTGTACATTAAATTATGTAATTTTTGCACACCGAATTTTGAAAATTTATCATCCTAGATGGGTCATTCCATCTCAAATCGACCAATGGTTGGAATCGATCACTTTCGATTTGGATGAATTTTTGTCAGAAGTTTTTGTTTATCATAAACCGAAGTTCTGCCAAAGGAAAAAAAACTAAAAATTGTTCTTACGCAAGTTTTGCGAAATTAAAAATGGTAACATATTCAATTTCGCATAACTAGCGTGTAAGAAAATTTTTTAATTTTTTTCCTTTGGCAGAACTTTGTTTTATGATAAAAGAAAACTCCTGACAGAAATTCATCCAAATCGAAAGTGGTCGATTCCAACCATTGGTCGATGTGAGATGGAATGACCCACCTAGGATGATAAATTTTCAAAATTTAGTGTGCAAAAATTACATAATTTACTGAACAAATATTCACTCTGATGTGGAATCTCATAACGCGAAACGTCGACTAATTATGTTAGGGTAATTAGCCAGATTCATTTGATGGTCATCGGTACAGTATATTTAGCAAATTGGAAGAACGAAAGGCCAATCACGGAAGTTATATAGCAGGTATTTCATATTTTGGCACCAGAAAACATCCCAGATAATGGAAGCAAGATCTGTGATCCGGAGGTACGATCATCTCCTAGTCAGTTCTACATTCATAACTACCGAAGTTTAATAGACATAGGTTACATTTTATCAGTATGCCGCCTGTCATGAAATTTGATCGTTGCTGTAACCCGTTTAACGAAAAGAATCATTTGAAAAAAATAGGACTTCGTTTCCCGTCGTCGGCAATACTGGAAGAGATGCGCAATTTAACGCAAAAACATTCGATTTGTGCTCCATGTCGGAAGAAACTCGCTGCAGCGAGCCCCCCACCATCAACTTGTGGTAATTATCCTCAATCAATATTAATTGATTCTGATTCATCAATTCTTTGAATTACCATAATCATTTTTCGATATGATTTGTATATTTTTATTTAATTTATTTATTTATTGAAAATGATGAAACGGAAAAAAAATACGATTTCATTTATCAACAGACTCGGTAGAGTCTCGCGCCAAGTACATTAAAAAGGATTTTTAAACGCACGGCGTGAGACTCGACCCGAGTCTCTATACCGGAGAGACTGCGATTCGGCGGAGTGGGGGTAATAATCGTATGATGTTTTTAATGTTTCACCGTATTCTATATCATCCTGTAAACTATCAATTTATCTTTAGAATGAGGGTCTAAGCAGCTTTTATTCAACACCAAGATCAATGCGATCGGTGCACGGAAACTGATTATTTTCTGTTTTCATTAAATTACAAGCACTCGGTTCGATCAAGAATTTTCGTCTACGTCTCCGTCAACATAAGTGTAGAGTTGCCTGGATATGTAGGGACATAGAGAGGACATTGCGACAGTGGAGAATACACGGGTATGAAATCAGACAGAGTTGCCGGTCTACCCTATACTGTAACGTGTTTTTATTATTCTATGGTTCATGGGCACGAGTCCTATGCGCGTCATGCATGTGCGATGCGAAGAATAATAACCTATATTTTGTGATGACAGCTCGGTAGAAGAGAAGAATAATAAGAGTAGCTGAAAACTTTTCAAATAATTATTAATGCAAACTTCGATATAATTTGTGAAGCAGAAATTTTTGAGATTAGCACCGGTATTTTCTATAGTAATGCTTAATAATTATTTCTACTTGTTTATTTTACGACGTCGAGTTTTCGAGGTTATGAGAATTATCTGTCACATTGGTCACGATTATTAACGACGCAGATGAATAAGTCCGACTTGTGTCGTAGGATACTTTTCGTAGACTTGCTCCTAATTTTTATTTCTCTCAATAAGCTAACTCTTACACAAATGTTAACAATCGCATTATGTATGCATACAGTGCCAAACGTCGTGCCTCGTAGAATGCGTTTATGTGTTTCAGACAGCTAAAATCATACCTCAAGGTTTGTGAATACCGTGTAAATGTGTCTAGATTACAGCAATGGGATGAAGATAATTTCGCCGGCATAAGTTATTATCACCTGACCAAGTTTTATAACAAGGGCATTTTGATGGATGACCGGGCTGACATATTTGTGTATTTATTTAAAGACTATGAATAGATTTGTTGTAGCAGAATTTTTTCCAAATTATACTCTACACAAAATTCAATTGAGTTGGGATAGGAATGTTTATATCTTCAAATCAAAGAAACACCATTTTCAGACCGTTTCTCACGTTTCAGTTGTAGGTAGTACATTTTAGCTTAATGATGCTCGGTCTGATATGAGTTCAGATTTCTGTGGATTTATATTGATCATTCTCTCGTTTTCACTGCATGTTTTCTGTAATTTTTCAGTAACGAAATTCTAGAGCCGTTGTAGTCCTTGTTGCCTTCCAATCAATGAGACACACAATGAACACTGCGCTTGCAACTGCTGAGTTTACAGATATATTGTCCCTTCACAAGTCACAATTCAGAACTCATAAGTAAATGAGGAAGCAGAAAATAATACTGTTTGATCCTGTTACAATCACATCACTTTGTACTATTATTATAACATCACCGTGGTAGGTGAACCGTTCATATCCAGTGACCAGAATAGTTTATATGAATCCAAAAATGTGGATTATGATCCGATAGTACTCCAAGGTTCTAGGGGCTATTCTCAGTGCCATTTGTTTCCATTGAAGCCAGCGATCAACTATCTTTTCTCTCTAATATTTTTATGTAATGAATGTCAAAAGTATAGATAATTTGTCATTGTTACCAGTAGACCAAGATTTATGAGTGAATTTATAAAGACTATTAACTACATTACAATTTCTGATTTGATATAGAATCGTTGCCTAGTTTCTTCATGTTCAAATTGATCTTTGGTCAAATTTCCTTTCAATTCTACATTCATATAAACGTCTATAAAGCTAGCACAGCCAAATGAGCACAATCGGTTCTAACTAACATGAGAATTCAGTGCTCTTTTTGTGCTAATTAATTGCTCTATTTGCAACTTTTTTGCTCTTACCATTTTTCGAAAAACGATGGCTGTATCAGCTTTGAAAAAAGCTAGCACAGCCACGCATGAAAAAAAATATGCATTTTTTTTCAATAGCACAACGATTTAGTGCTCATTTCGTGCTTTTGAAATATGCACTTGGAAAATTTATCAGGCCACCTCTTGAGCAAAAAATCACCCTTCTTGTCAGCTTTGAAAAAAGCTAGCACAGCCACGCATGAAAAAGAAAATGTATATTTTTCTGATGGCACAGCGATTTAGTGCTCATTTAGTGCTTTCAAAATATGCACTTGGAAAATTTATCAGGCCACTCCTTGAGCGAAAAACCACCCTTCTTACTCTGAGGCTCAAGAGAGAACTTTTTGATATAATGAACACAATTTAAATCTAATGTATGATTGCAACTATAGGTATATATATACATATATATATATATATATATATATATATATATATATATATATATATATATATATATATATATATATATATATATATATATATATATATATATATATATATATATATTGCAACGTTTGGTATTAAATTGATTAATTAATTAATTTAATATAAGACAGAGGCCGTGGTTGTTGCATTAAAATTTAATTTGTTCAGAGCCTCGCTCAATGCTTACAAGACCTGACCAAGTTCCTAACTGTCAGACTCGAATCGTTGCCGACTAGAGCTGCATTCGCAGAGCTGGATTAATGAATAATCAAGCCTGCACCCTGATTTGATAGAGCTGGATACAATATCAAGCCTATCGCCCTGAGTGAAATCTTATTAGACAGAGTTGGACTCCAAAAGTCGAACCTGTTCTCCAGACCTGAAACGTTCACTAATTCAGACACGGATGAAGATTTACCAGTGCTAATCAGTAATTCTTTAAGGCTGGCAATTTCCCTGATTTAAAAGGATGAGATGTTCAAGGTTAAATTTTAGTAGTTAGACAAAAATCCAGAACTAAACGATTTTATCTGAAAATAAAATTTAATTCGATGAAAAATTGAGTTTTACAAAAATAAAAATGAAAAATTTAAATACAGAAATTAAACTTAATTCTATGTGTTTGGTTTTTCTCTATTTTTGTGATTCTAACGACTTAGCGTGTGTGTGTTGTGGCTAGACTCCCGACAGGTGATTCTACCGTATTGTGTATTAGTTTGTACCGCGTTTGGTAAGCTCTGATTTTATTTCAAGACTCGACCGATGACTTGAATTTCTTTTAAATTTGATTTTATGATTCGAGACAATTCTATTAATTTAATCAGCAATTGTTCTAAGTTATAAAAGCAAAGTGCTTATTCCCCGACAGGCGGAATAGCGCGTGGATATAAGAGTTTTTAGTGAGTCATTTCTCCGACAGGTAGAAAATGCTGCGGAGCAGCGCGTTTACGCCATTTTTATGCCTGTTCCCTTACTCCGTATCCCTACTCCTCGAGGTTGCGCACGCAGTGTCTTCGGAGCAGGCTTGATACGTAACAATATACATATATATATATATATATATATATATATATATATATATATATATATATATATATATATATATATATATATATGTGTAAAGTATCGTTTGAAGACCGATTTTTTTTATTGCTCGAAATGATTCGGAATTTGTTTATGTTATGTATTTTATTCATATACTACATGTATATTCATTATTTGGGACGTCATCAAAGTTTAAGTATCGATCGTGTACTTTGAAGACATGCGAATAGTAATACAGTTTTTCGTAGCCATATATATACGAAGTATACTTCAAGGACCAGCCGCCAAACCAAACATTACATAAATTTTAGGGACTGTTTTACCGACGGTCCCCAAAAAATGCAATAGACATTCAGCTTGTTTATATACGTAATAGTTCGTTTCAGACCAGATTATATACCTATATGACATATGTTCCAAGGACCGATCCTCGATCGACGCCAAAAGTCTGTTGAGAATCAGCTATCAACTATCAACCCAGAAAATATACAATCAATACTAGCGATATGTGTATATTAGGGTGGTCTTTAAATTATACCACCTACTTGTTTAAATCTATGTTACACTGGGCGTGAAACACGCCGTGTTAGTGAATTTACCTGGTTCTTCTGAAAAGTTGTTAATTTTATAGTTTCAGCAGAAAAAGCGAAAAGATTTGGATTGAAATAGAAGAAAATTATTTGATGAAAACAAAATTTAATAAAATCCACATATTTTGTGCTTCATAACGCTACTATTTTTAAAGTTAGTTCTCATAGTTAATCCTAATATTGTATATAGGTCCTCACACAATTCTTAGGGCAACGAATAGTATAAGGACCGGTCCTTGTTCTATGCGAGAAGTAGTCCAGTCGCTGTCATTTTAAATCACATTAAATATCGGTTGCGATTTTTTCTTTCACATCTTTTGGGAGGGTAGTGGGTAGTCCAAATCCAGATTTTCGGGTCTCCAGCTCCGTTGCTTTGCCACCATTCAAATGTATTGAGAAAAAAAAATCTCATCCTCCACTCTGACTCCAAGTCTGTAAATATTGATTCTAGGATAAAAATGGTCATAACCAAAGTCGTAGGAAATTAAATTTTCTACAAGTTTGGTTATCACCATTTTTATTCAAAAGTTAAAAATAAGCGAGTTATTGGAAACCAAACCCTTGAATTGAAAATAGCGGCCAAAGTAACGGGACTGGAGTCCTGAAATTCTGGATGTAGACTACCCACTACCCTCCTGAGAGATGTCAAAAACAAAAATCGTAACCATTATTGAATGCGATTTCAGTGTTTTTGTTTTTTTTTTTAATTTTTTTTGACATAGCAACTGGACTCAAGTGCCCAAAGAAACAGTAAACTAAAATGTGCTCGCAGGAGATCTACTCAAATGTTTGTGTTAATTTCAACGTCTCGTTCAATCAGTCCAAGCATACAAATTTGTTATTTTAACTGAAAGATTTGTTGAACTGAGTGAAAAAGATGTTGTTTCTAGTAATAAAAATGTTGAAATCAACACAAAAACTTGAGTGAATTTTCTCTAGCACTTTTTTTCTTACAGTGATCGTTAGCAGAGAAGGTCCCGGAAGTAAACGTTAGATACCGGATATATATGATTGGTATATGTAAATATTCGACGATATAACGGATAGTTTGAGGACCAGAGTCCTCGTTCTATACAAGTGCGCATAGTCGGTAGAGAAGGTCCGCGAATGAAACGTTAGATACCGGAAATATATGTATAATTGGTATATAAGTATATATGGGGCATTCCACCCCAACTTGGCAAGCCTCCGACCCTAACCATTTTTGATTCGGCTCGAAATTTTTTAGGTTGTTCACCCACATGGGTAGACACTACCATCTTTTTTTCAGAATTTTTTTCCATCCCGTTCTGGAGTGACAATTTTTTGAAAAAATCGATGAAACCCAATTCAATCAACGATATCTTCTAATTAAAAAACGCTATCGGAAAACTTCACCAGGTCAAATTTCTCGTCTTGAAGTCTACTTTTTTATGAATATTTTTAAATAATTTTCCAATTTTTTTTTTCTATCAAAAATTCAAAAAATCGATTTTTCGAACTGAGTCCCATTTTTAATTTTTTCTCAAAAAATCACAAAAAAAGTACATGTAAAAACAAAATTTTTGAGCCCTGTCTCATCGTGGGCAGATTTTTTTTGTATTTTTTTCAGCCATTTGAAGATTATTAGTGTGATGTGTAATGTTGCGTCAGGCATCTCTCGGAATAAAACAAAGAAAAAAAATCATCGGAAAAATATATCCGTCGAGGTGAAATCAAGAGGGCTCAAGAAAATCATCTAACATTGAGCTGCGCGAACTTATTTAAACAACGATAATAGTATATTGAGTACCAAGGGCGTAAAGTGGGCTTTTTTAGACCGAGTGTGGAGTTTGCAGTACGAGTCGGAGCAATAATGATTTCATTATTGCACGCTCATTGAAAAAGCTTATTGAAAAAGCGGGCAATAATGAATAGTTTTGCACGTTTTCCTGATCGATCAATCCCCATGCCATCTGTGGCCATCCAATGCATAAAAATATCAAATTTATAATTTTTGGCACGAGAAAGTGATGCGCGTGGATGCAACCAGCTCTATTCTGCTTCACCGTTACGGCTGCGAAACAGGGTATTTAGGAGGCTCAATCATATGCCAGCGTTATATATATATATGATGGGTAGACTTGCTGGTTCATCAAAATACTATATTAGAATGTGTCAAGATCATTTGTGTCGAAAACTAATTCGCAAAACGTTTCGTATATATATATACAAGTTGATTCACGATTTTGGCTTTGGTCTTCAAAGTATATGTTAGGCCTGCGTAATATACATGCACGTAGAGATAATTACCGTTTCTAGGTCGTCCGGTTCCTTATTCAACCCAATAGCTACTTAGTTTTTCAGGTTTTCCTAATCGGTTGATCTCTATGACATCTGTGGCCATCCAATGCGTAAAAATAATGAATTGAGAATTTGAGTAAAAAAAAAAAGTAATGCGCGTGGATGCAACGAGTTCTATTTTGCCTCACCGTACCCCTCTCGCAAAAAATTTATAAATTTGGACATAAGCAAATTTATATACAAATGTATAAAAAACGTGTATGCAATATATACATTTTATATATTCAGTTTAGCCCGGTATATGTATACTGAAATTTATAAATTGAATCTATATGGGGCATTCCACGTCAACTCGACCTGGTTTTTACCCTTGACCTCTCGGATTGGGCCCGCGATTTTTTGTATGATTGTTTTCACTCTGAAAGGCACTTAGTTTTTTTTTTTAGATTTTTTCAAATCGATTTGAATTTTCTACAATTTTTTAAATCGACCATATTGATCGACACAATTTAAAAATCTGAAAAAATTCTGAAAAATCGTGTGTCAGGTATCAAAATTTTTAAGCTTAGAGCCGGAGTGGGGAGATTTTTCCTTCTTACCGTTTTCAAGCTTTTTCCAACAAAAAAACCATAAAAAATTAGAAACGGGAGTTATTTTACTACGGATGGTCGCTGAAACATTTTCATATGTTACACCGGATTTTTTTAAATTTTTTCAGATGTTCCGCAAATTTTTTTTTTTCTTATTTTTCCGAAAAAATCTCTTGGGAAAAATCTGGAAAAATTTTCAAGAATCCCGTGTAACATATGAAAATGTTTCAGCGACCATCCATAGTAAAATAACTCCCGCTTCTAATTTTTTTATTGTTTGTTTTTCGGAAAAAGCTTGAAAACAATAAGAAGGAAAAATCTCCCCACTCCGGCTTTAAGCTTCAAAATTTTGATATCTGACACACGATTTTTCAGAATTTTTTCAGATTTTTAAAATGTGTCGATCAATATGGTCGTTTTTAAAAATTGTAGAAAATTCAAATCGATTTGAAAAAATCTGAAAAAAAAACTGAGTGCCTTTCAGAGTGAGAACAATCATACAAAAAATCGCGGGCTCAATCCGAGAGGTCAAGGGTAAAAACCAGGTCGAGTTGACGTGGAATGCCCCATATATAAAAAGTATATAAACATAGAGATATATAAAATAAATAAACTAAAATATAGATAATGATTATAATCACAACTATAGATATTAGAGGATATAGATATGTATAAATGAAAATTTATAATTTTTTTTATGAGGAATAATTTTTGATCTTATCAGTTTATAATTTTGTTATATACATTTTATATTTTTAATTTATAAATTTCAGTATATATACACCGGGCCAAACTGATTATATATAATTGATATATTGTAAACACATTTTTTATATATTTGGATATGAATTTTTTTTATTATTTCTTTATAGCCTATAATTTATATATTTTTCACATGAGAGGTTACAGCTGGGAAGCAGGGTACCTAAGAGGCTCAATCGTATGCCGGCGTGATATGATGGGTAGACTTGCTGGTGCATAGGAATACTATATTAGAAGGGGTCAAGATCAATTCTGTCGACATCTGATTCGCAAAACGTTTTGTATAAACAAATTAATTCGCGATTTTGGCTTCGGTCTTCAAAGTATACGTTAGGCCTGCGTAATATACATGCACGTACAGATAAACACGATTCTCGGGTCGTTCGGTTCCTAATTCGATCCAATATACATAGTTAATTTTGAATATTTCCCTAATCGGTCGAGCCCTATGAGATCTCCGGCCATCCAATGCATGAAAAAAAAAAAAAAATAATTAGAATTTGAGGCACATAAAAGTAATGCGCGTGGATGCAACCAGCTCTATTCTGCCTCACTGTTACAGCTGCGAAGCAGGGTATTTAGAAGGCTCAATCGTATGCCTACGTGATATGATGGGTAGACTTGCTGGTTCATCGGAATACTGTATTAGAAGGGGTCAAGATCATTTGTGTCGACATCTGAATCGCAAAACGTTTAGTATATATATACAAGTTGATTCGCGATTTTGGCTTCGGTCTTCAAAGTATACGTTAGGCCTGCGTAATATACATGCACGTACAGATAAACACGATTCTCGGGTCGTTCGGTTCCTAATTCGATCCAATATACATAGTTAATTTTGAATATTTCCCTAATCGGTCGAGCCCTATGAGATCTCCGGCCATCCAATGCATGAAAAAAAAAAAAAATAATTAGAATTTGAGGCACATAAAAGTAATGCGCGTGGATGCAACCAGCTCTATTCTGCCTCACTGTTACAGCTGCGAAGCAGGGTATTTAGAAGGCTCAATCGTATGCCTACGTGATATGATGGGTAGACTTGCTGGTTCATCGGAATACTGTATTAGAAGGGGTCAAGATCATTTGTGTCGACATCTGAATCGCAAAACGTTTAGTATATATATACAAGTTGATTCGCGACTTTGACTTTGGTCTTCAAAGTATACGTTAGGCCTGCGTAATATACATGCACGTAGAGATAATTACGATTCCCAGGTCGTCCGGTTCCTTGTTCGACCCAAAAGCTATATATGTACTTAGTTTTTCACGTTTTCCTAATCAGTCGATCTCTATGACATCTGTGGCCATCCAATGCGTAAAGATAATGAATTGAGAATTTGAGTCGAAAAAAGTAATGCGCGTAGATGCAACCAGTTCTATTCTGCCTCACTGTTACAGCTGCGAAGCAGGGTATTTAGGAGGCTCAATCGTATGCCAGCGTGATGTGATGGGTAGACTTGCTGGTGCATCGAAATACTGTATTGGAAGGGGTCAAGATCAATTCTGTCGACATCTGATTCGCACGACGTTTTGTATAAACAAGTTAATTCGCGATTTTGGCTTCGGTCTTCAAAGTATACGTTAGGCCTGCGTAATATACATGCACGTAGGTACAGATAAATACGATTCCCGGGTCGTTCGGTTCCTTATTCGATCCACTATACATAGTTAATTTTGAATATTTCCCTAATCGGTCGAGCCCTGTATGAGATCTCCAGCCATCCAATGCAGTAAAAAAAAAAAAAAAATACAGAATTCGATGCATAAGAAAGTAATGCTGGTGGATCTAACCAGCTCTATTCTGCCTCATCGTTACAGCTGCGAGGTAGGGTATCTCTGAGGCTGGATCGTATATAGGCCAGCGCGCTGGTCCATCGAAATACTGTATTCGAAGGGATCAAGATCATTTCTGTTGACATCTGATTCGCAAAACGTTTTGTATAAGCAAGTTGACTCGCGATTTTGGCTTCGGTCTTCAAAGTATACGTTAGGCCTGCGTAATATACATGCACGTACAGATAAATACGATTCTCGGGTCGTTCGGTTCCTTATTCGATCCAATATACATAGTTAATTTTGAATATTTCCCTAATCGTTCGAGCCCTATGAGATCTCCGGCCATCCAATGCATGAAAAAAAAAAAATAAAAATAATTAGAATTTGAGGCACATAAGAGTAATGCGCGTGGATGCAACCAGCTCTATTCTGCCTCACTGTTACAGCTGCGAAGCAGGGTATTTAGAAGGCTCAATCGTATGCCTACGTGATATGATGGGTAGACTTGCTGGTTCATCGGATTACTGTATTAGAAGGGGTTAAGATCATTTGTGTCGACATCTGAATCGCAAAACGTTAAGTATATATATGGATCATTCCATGTCAATTCAACGACATAGCGACGGTGACCCTCTTCGATTTTTTTGATTTTTTAATATGTTTTCATACATGTAAAAAGAAGTCTTCAGCTAAATTTTTAGCTCTTTATCTCCACCTACTCCGGAGTTAGCGATTTTTGCTTAAAAAATGTATATCTTTGACTATAATCATGATAATCTCACTTTATAGGGGTCATTTTTTTTCTTTTTCAACGCTCTTTCTGTAAAAAAGTTGAAAAACTGAAAAAAAAAAATTTTACTGGTTTTTCGGCCATTTTTAGTCAAAAAATTAGTTTTTCGTTGAATGGGACACTTTTGATTTTTTTCAAAGAAATTCACAAAATTCTACGTTAAAAAACAAAATTTTTGAGCTATAAACTAACATGGGCTTCGAATAACTTCTAGTAAAAAAAAAAATAAAAAACGAGGAAAATAAATCAAAATTACAGGAAAAAAAATTGTTTTTTGATTTTTTGTACTAGAAGTTAGTTGAAGTCCATTCTGATTTATGGCTCCAAAATTTCGTCTTTTAACGTAGAATTTCGTGAATTTGTTTGAAAAAAATCAAAAGTGTCCCATTGAACGAAAAACTAATTTTATGACTAAGAATGGCCGAAAAAGCATTAAAAATTTTTTTTTTCAGTTTTTCAATTTTTTTCAGAAAGAGCGTTGAAAAAGAAAAAAAATGACTCCTATAAAGTGAGATTATCATAATTATAGTCAAAGATATACGTTTTTAAGCAAAAATCGATAACTCCGGAGTGGGTGGAGATAAAGAGCTAAAAATTTAGCTGAAGACTTCTTTTTACATGTATGAAAACATATAAAAAAATCAAAAAAATCGAAGAGGGTCACCGTCGCTATGTCGTTGAATTGACATGGAATGACCCATATACAAGTTGATTCGCGACTTTGGCTTTGGTCTTCAAAGTATACGTTAGGCCAGCGTAATATACATGCACGTAGAGATAATTACGATTCCCAGGTCGTCCGGTTTCTTGTTCGACCCAATAGCTATATATGTACTTAGTTTTTCACGTTTTCCTAATCAGTCGATCTCTATGACATCTGTGGCCATCCAATGCGTAAAGATAATGAATTGAGAATTTGAGTCGAAAAAAGTAATGCGCGTAGATGCAACCAGTTCTATTCTGCCTCACTGTTACAGCTGCGAAGCAGGGTATTTAGGAGGCTCAATCGTATGCCAGCGTGATGTGATGGGTATACTTGCTGGTGCATCGAAATACTATATTGGAAGGGGTCAAGATCAATTCTGTCGACATCTGATTCGCAAAACGTTTTGTATAAGCAAGTTGACTCGCGATTTTGGCTTCGGTCTTCAAAGTATACGTTAGGCCTGCGTAATATACATGCACGTACAGATAATTACGATTCCCGGGTCGTCCGGTTTCTTATTCGATCCAATATACATACTTAATTCTGAATGTTTTTCTAATCGATCGATCCTTATGACAATTTGTGCCTCAAATTCTAGTTATTATTTTTTTTTTCATGCATTGGTTGGCCGGTGATCTCATAAGGCTCGACCGATTAGGAAAACATTCAAAGTCGACTATATACTATATTGGATCGAATAAGAAACCGAACAACCTGGGAATTGTATTTATCTGTACGTGCATGCGTATTACGCAGGCCTAACGTATACTTTGAAGACCGAAGCCAAAATCGCGAATCAACTTGTTTATGGAAAATGTTTTGCGAATCAGATGTCCATAGAATTGATCTTGACCCCTCCCAATGCCATCCAATGCAGTAAAAACAAAAAAAAAAAACAACATTCGAGGCATAAGAAAGTAATGCGCGTGGACGCAACCAGCTCTATCCTGCCTCATCGTTGGAGCTGCGAGTAGGGTATCTCTGAGGCTGGATCGTAGGCCAGCGCTCTGGTCCATCGAAATACTATATTCGAAGGGGTCAAGATCATTTCTGTCGTCATCTGATTCGAAAAACGTTTTGTATAAGTAAGTTGATTCGCGATTTTGGCTGTGGTTCTCAGAGTATACGTTAGGCCTGCTTGATATACATGTACATACATACGTATAGATAATTTCGATTTTCACGTTCTCATTTATTATTTGGTCAGATTTATCATGAATCTCTTACTCACATCAAAACTTTCATAGCTAATCAATTTCAATGTTATAAGAGCTTTGAATGTGTCGGTCCTGGAACCATGCCTCAGATATATGGATGTAATTTCAAGCAATTTATTCACAATTAATTAATATTAACCTCGATCAACGACTTAATACACGATTATTTACTCAATTATTCACCCTCATTCACTGTACTTGTCCTTAATGAACCGAAATATGATGTAAACAATCGTTTAATTAATTCGTCTTATTCATACCATGGTGGCGCCATCTTATTGTTAGAACGTGGAACTTAGTCAAACATAATATTCCTCGAAGGTCCTTGAAATATATGCTACATATATATGGGTCTCGGTCCGTAAAGCATACGTTAGGGCGCTATCACTTTGAGGTCGGACCTCAATGTATACAAATGTCCTCAAAGTCAACGTCACATTGAAAATGTGTCCGCGAACGATGCCATATATATATATATATATATATATATATATATATATATATATATATATATATATATATATATATATATATATATATATATATATATATATATATATATATATATATATATATATATATATATATATATATATATATATATATATATATATATATATATATATATATATATATATATATATATATATATATATATATATATATATATATATATATATATATATATACTATATATAATATATATATATATATATATATATATATATATATATATATATATATATATATATATATATATATATATAATATATATATATATATATATTATATATATATATATATATATATATTATATATATATATATATATATTATATATATATATATATATATATATATATATATATATATATATTATATATATATATATATATATATATATATATATATATATATATATATATATATATATATATATATATATATATATATATATATATATATATATATATATATATACCAACGAGACCACGTTGGTAACCACGAAAATGCTTACTTTCTTCGGGGTTTTGCGGATCGAGTAATGAGAGACATGAGGCTGTTTCCGTTGTGGTCCTGCATCTGCCGTGACACGTTCGGGTATGGTCGTGTACCAGCATTCATCGCTTCTGTTGAGGGGTAGTTCAACAAAATAAAAAACGTCATGTTAAAAGGAGTTACGAAACTCTTGAGACCAGATTGTTTTGTTGAACGACACATCAATTATATAAACGGAAAAATGAAAATAGTTGATGCCGCGAGCGCGGAGTGTGATGACCCAATCGATTGCAATAGCAATATCCCACTCAATAATACCCAGGGATCGACACTAGATTTTCAGGCGCGACAACAAGCGACAATAGCGACACAAGATTCAGGCGCCCAGGCAACATGCCTTGAAATCCTTCTGCCGGACGAAGCTTGTCCAGCATGCGCGAATGGCGATGAACCCGATGGTGCCCATGCGTGTGTGACTTGTCATCGTTTCGTTCATGCCCTGGACAACTGCTCTATACCCGTTGACAAAACAGAAGAAGGTTATGGACAAGCACGTATTTGCAAGACTTGCTACGATTATGATCCGCCAGTTGCACCGGAAGTAGCAGGTTCACAAGAAGTCGAGAATTGAAAGGGTCTCGTGGTAAAGTCTAAGTCTAATCGTCAGGCCAGGTACTTGGGAAGTAATACCCATCGAGTAAAAGACGCACTAACGTGGGTGAAACACACCACCATTCCAATCATGAAAAATGGACTCTCGATGAAGCTACAAGTAATGCAGTTAGGGCTGAATAAATATAGTCTCACAAAAACCTGTTCGTTCGATAGCCTCTTTCAGGTAATACTCGCCGGTGCTTCAGATTATCCGGTTTTACGAGAATTGGTAAGTAATTGGTCCAAGTATACCTTTTTCATTATAACTGCATGATCACACATGGCATTAGCATGAATATTGCATTCACATCAGTCTTATTTTTAAGAATGTTTTGCACATACGTTTCCATCCAGAAGTAAAAATCATTGTGAATTGTAGTGGATTCCCATAAGATAAAAGAATTTAAAAAATCAACGACATCGAACACATCGAGAACATTGATTTTTAACAATAATAATGTCGAAAAATTATTAGTAAATTCTTTTTTTTAAATGTTGATAACTAAGTAGTCAGATTTTTTTCATGAATTGTAATATCTTACTTTCATATGACACAAATTTTTTCATCAATTTGCTTTCATTGTTCATATGTTACAAGGTGAATATTTTGGATTTCTACGTGAAAAAAAAATTATTTAGTTTTTCTCTCTGCTGCAATGAGATTGTTTCATTTTTAAGAATTTTTATAATTTTTTATAATTTTCTTTAAATAACCCGTGTGCTTGATAAATTATATAAAAAAGACATTTTCGAGATTTTCAAGAAAAAATATCTATGAAGCCAATCAGTCAATGACCTTGAAATTATGCAAGGGTATTCTGTAGGCCACATGTGGAAACATATCCAAGATTCTTACGAACTTAAGATCGAACTTAAGTTCAAACTTTATTTCTTTTTTAGTTCATACTTGATCGATCTTAAGATCAGCCTCAAGTTCGATCTTAAGTTTCAACTGAAGTTCGAACCTAAGCTCGATCTTAAGTTCAAACTTAAGATCGATCTTGTACGAAAAAAAAATCAAGTTCGAACTTAAGATCGATCTCAAATATGACTAAATAAAAACTTGATTGTATTTAGTAATACGAGTATATCGTTAGTTAAATAGAAAAGTCCCGTAACTACTAACATTTCCACATTTTTAAAATTTGAGTGATAATCACATAATAATTTTCTGGAGATACGTCATGGTTTTTTCGGCAAAATGTACTTTTTGGTAGTTACGTGACTTTTCTATAGGTATACATAGCTAACGATATGAATTCCAGGTACGAAAAACCGCCAAGAGAAATCTATTGTACGGTCTCGTTGACTACACAATAGACCACGGTTTGGTAGTACACAGTCACTATATGAGAACGAAAATACTAGTTGAGTTGTTCCCAACGCAAACGGATGAAAACCGGAATGAAACCGGAATAAAAATGGGGCACGATGTAATAATGATCGACTGCGACACCAATATCGGAAATATGGCTATCAAACTCTTTAATGAAACGCCGAGCTTTATAGAGATCGTCCAGTGTAGAAATGAGTGCCCACAAAAAAAAAAATTGCATTCCGGTTGGCAGTATATCCGCTGATCATCTCGTATGCGGAGATTTAACGAAAGCAATAAAACAGGATATCCTTCTAATTGGACCTCGCCATTGCCAGACTCGAGATTGTGATGGGATTGCGGAATATAAAGAAGGAATTATTGGTAACTCTATCTGATTATGCTGACTTCAATGAGACTTGGCCCGTAATGAGTGTCCAACTATTAAGACTCAAATGTTATAAAAAATGACAATTTAATTGTTTTATGACTCCAGGTAATGTTCTACTCCTCGACGTATATACCGAAAAAACGAGGAAATAAGAATAGAACTACAAAAGATACCGGTTACGATAGCTGATCCGTCAACGTCACCGAAAGGACAGCTATCTCTGATAGGAATAGTTTTATATCAAGGTCCGGCCGTCCGACGAAGACACAGCGACAACGAAGCGACCGGACATTATAAAGCATTGGCATTGCGGCAAGGAAAAGAATGGGTCGAATATGACGATTTACGTCTAAAAGAAAAGAAAGTGCCAATGACCGCGGTAATAAACCCGAGTTTCATTGTATACGCGAGGATTTGATCTTGTCATCTCGGAGTACCAGCGATGAAGGGGAGGTTGTGGCGATGCAACATTTTAGTTAACATTGATTTATCATCAAAATATGCGTTTTAAGGAAAAGATTAATAAATGCAATTATCGAGAAAACATCAGATTTCATTTATTTGCTCTCAAGAATCTTGGATAAGTGTTCTTCTTCATGGACATAGCATTTTTTATAATCTCAACCTATGCGAAAGTTATTGTAATCTGTAAGAAACAATCGGAAAATCATTAAACACCATTCAACATGAATCAACTGTGAAAGTTTGAGACCTTTTGCTACGTAAGTAGCAGAGAAACACCTATTTTTGCGTATTTCGCATTTTTTTTGTTTTGAAGGTGTTCCTCCGACTGAAAAAATATATGGTACATCGGTATCACTATGTCCCATCAGAAATTTTCTGATTCTTTCAAACAAAATATTTTCAAAATTTTAAATTTGAATTTTCACTATGAATCTTGAGTTTAAAAGTGAAAAATGACAGCGTTCCCCAAATTGTTTTTGTTTTTTTATTTTTGTTTTGAAAAGCTGAGACAATTTTACACAAAATCCATGCATAGAAAATATCCGGGCACTGTGGGTTCGACGATAAAAAAAAAATTTACGCGAAAATTTACGCTTAAAGTTTTAATGAAGCGATTATCCTGCATTTTTTTTTTTTTGATTCATAGAACCCACAGTTCCCGGATATTTTTTATGCATGGATTTTATGTGAAATTGTCTCAGCTTTTCAAAACAAAAATATAAAATCAAAAAAAATTTGGGGAAAGGTGTGATTTTTCACTTTTTAACTTTCGAAAATATTTTTTTGGAAAAATTCAGAAAATTTCCGATGGAACATAGTGATACCGATGTACCATATATTTTTTCAGTCGGAGGAAAACCTTAAAAAAAAAGGGGGGGAAAAATGCAAAAATAGGTGTCTCTCTGTTACTTACGTAGCAAAAGGTCTCAAACTTTCACAGTTTGTTCATTTTGATGCGTTCAACAAAATATGAAGGAAAATTTGAAATCGGAATTTTGAGGCCCAAAACCCATGACACTATTTGTGGAATGTCTCATATTCAAAGTAGATAATGAGGAAATTTAATAAAAAATGGTTTATGTTTAACTTTTTCATTCTGGTATAATTTACAAATCTTACATACAGATAATATTAGATGAGGAGCTACATAATCACTTTTAGAATTCTTATCATCTATCCGTTGTATAACTACCTATGGTATACAACACTGAGTTATGAAGGATACTTAATCATGAAAAATGTGATAACTATCATATTTACTCATGTGAACGAAAATATTCCGTATTTTAATCAATTTTCGGTAAAAAAAGGTAGAGCAATAAAATCGTAGATTCGATAGTCCAATCGTATACGAATAGTGGAATCATAGACTATCTTCTAATAGTCCGAGAGCCCACGACACTAGGTATACCTCGAACGGGAGGTCGTTTTAAAATAATATAACGTAATTCGGAGTAAACCGCACGACGTGGAATCGAAGCTGTGCCGAGTCGAATCCTGACCCGATTACACGTAAATAATTGAAACTCGTGCTTTATTTTTGTAATTTCTACCACTCCAAGGCGGCCACAAAAAACCTGTCCCAGTGGATTTTTAGCAACGAACACTGTCGGGAATAATCACTGTGCCACCCCCGAATCAGTCACTAACCCCGGCACAGTCAATTCGAAGGGGTGCGAAAAAATAGTTAACTACCATTTCACGGAGGCCGAAAAAAAACTTAACAAAAATTGAAGATTTGGATTAGCTTTCAACGAAAAGTCAACTGTGCCGGCTTTCCTGTTGACCCTAACCCTCGGCACAGCGAGCGAAACCCGCCTCGGCTCCGAGCGTTCTTCTGTCGCACTGCTCGTGACAAGGTGAATCCAACGCCGTTTTTTCAGCAAAAATCATTTGGTTTTCAACACAGCCTTATCATTGAATGCATATGACACTGCCAGCAATGTTCTTAAATGAATTTCGAGCCGTCTTATTCTATAAAAACGAAGCTTTTATTTTTTTCCAATCCTTTCAACGAGAAAAAAAAATACCTTTTGCGTATGAACACGAAGAAATTATTGTCATCAATTTTCATAAATAAATTTTGGGCCACGTGAACCTGCAACAATGGATTTATCAATTTTTACTTTCGTGTCCTTTTCACGTAAAACTTTTTTGGTTTTTTGTATAATGACGATAGCAATGGTGGTTTTCCAATTGAGTCAATTTTCAAGCACAGTGCCGCACTAAGCCATGTTATTGGTCACTTCTCTTGGATCCAACCAATAACATGGCTTAGTGCGGCACTGCCTTGGTGAAAATGATTCTTCGAATTTTTAGGCCTATTCGAACCGTTTGTAGTTTGTCAGAAGAAATTGTAATTTTTTGTCGTTTTTCATAAAAAATTGTAATTTTTCAATGAAAAACTACCAAAATCTACGTATTTCTATGGTGTACCACGAAAATTGCCAATTTCTCATAATAAATTACGAAAATCTATGATTTTTAATGAAAAACAACGAAAAGCTACAATTTCTTATGAAAAACTACACAAACGTTCGAAATGGCCTAAAAATTTGTAGAAGTAGAAATTTTCACCAGGGTGTGCTTGAAAATTGACTCAATTGGAAAACCACCAATGTTTCTTGAGTACTCCTTCATTTCCATCGTAGAGTCGCCGGAAGTTTGCAAGCATCGAAGGTGATAGAATGGAAATATAAACAATCAGTCGAAGATATATTGTTTTTTGTAGAAGTTAATTGTCGAAGCGTTGGTACAGCGATTAACATAAATTACAACACAAATTATTATTAATGTATATAAATTACAACTATTATACATATATATATATATATATATATATATATATATATATATATATATATATATATATATATATATATATATATATATATATATATATATATATATATATATATATATATATATATATATATATATATATATATATATATATATATATATATATATATATATATATATATATATATATATATATATATATATATATATATATATATATATATATATATATATATATATATATATATATATATATATATATATATATATATACTAGGGGGGCAAGCGCCCCTGCGTGCTTCGCACGCCAACCCCCCATACGTGACCTTCCGTGTATCAAATATACAGTCGTGTATATTCTCAATGCATGCGTATATGCAAAACAAATACATACGAAATTTGTTGATGAGGAAATAAGTCTTCAATTTTTTCATTTATCTGTCACAAATTCGTGTGTTTGACAATTTCATAATAATTCTTATTTATTAACTTAATTAGTTGTATAAATTTTGAGTATTTAGAGCTTTATCAATCATGTCGCAAAATGATAATTCTGTATACGATAAATTATCGAAGCATACTTTAAAGGTTCATATCTAGTTACAAAAAACTCGTTTGTGGCAAATCAAGATATTAATAATGCTGTATTTTTTGTACGTGTTTAGCGAAAATCTTCAAAGCATAGTTCCCGTAGTCAATCCAAACGATCTAAAAGTTCTGAATGTACTCTCCCATTTACGACTACTCAGTTTTTGATGGAAAAAATTAGGCCTGGTGATAAATTTGTGTATGTATCGATTTATAATTAGCCGCAATCTAGAATAATCCATTAAAAAATTTTCTAGTTCTGTTGTTGGTTACATACACACAATGAATAAAATGAAAACCTTTAAAAGTAAAGATAATGACAAAGACCTTGAACTTTTGAAATTCCTTCTTGATAATAATGATGGAATTAAATTGTCCTGTTATGCTTGGAACGATGATGCTGACAAATTTTATAATTTACTGAAATTGCATCAAGTATGAACATGAAAATAAATTCATAAGATATTATTTACAACTCTCAAATTTACTCAATATTATAATAATTAACAACTTCTTTTAGATATTATTAATTCAAAATGCAGTAGCAAAAGCAACTTCTAGGTTTAATTTGGGAAATGTACCGTATGAACTGCAACTGAAACAATATACTACAATTAGTGTATTGGGAACTTTCAACCCTTTGGAACATAATCCCAAAATTGTGAAAATAAATAAATATGAGGAGATCCGTGATACATATGGATATATAGGTAACTTCCTTGTATTGTTAAAAATTGAAACGAATCTTTCTGTATTATATGTATTAAAATTTTGCAGAAATTGAAGGTTATTTAAGAGATGAATTTTTTGTTCCAAACAAAACTACTCCGGAAGTGTTTTCTGGATCCATCACGGATGGTCAATTTAGAATTGAAATCATTTTGAAAAATGTTGATAGAAATTTTTTTATAAAACAAGGACAAAAAATTAAAATAATTGGTGAAATCGGAGAAAATGGTAAATATTATTATAAATTCATGAAATTTTTTTGTATTATTATTTATTCATTTTGATTAATAATAATAGTTAATGAAATTGATTATTTTACAGATAATAATTTAAATCTGTATATTGAAATCCAAAAACTGGAACATCTCACGATTTTAGAAGGCCCGAGAATGCAACTCAAACAATTATTATTTGCTGGCGACGTTTTGATAAGAAATAGAAAATAATCAAAATTTTTTTTTGTGGATTTGATTTTACCAATACGATATAGTACTATTAACAAAATTTTATTAATATTTAATTTTGGTAAATAGTTTATTTTGGATTACGTCTGAGGTCTCTGTATTTCACGATACGGCCGCTTCGCGCCATAAATACCTATAACTGTTTGAATTACAGGGTCAAACGTGAAAGGATCAGAGGTTTGTGAATTTTGAATACCATTTCGAAAGGCTGCGTTGCGCCAATATATAGGTATGAGGCTTATACTTTATCAAGAAATTTGTACATAAAAGTTTTTTTGTATGTTCTTCGTTTAAATCGTTATATACAAATACGCTTTCAATTTTCTATTTAAGTCCTGTAATTTAAATATTGTCAAATTATATGTCAAAAATAAATAATGGATTAGGCTTCTTGAGGATACCATTTAAAAAAAAACGCGCCGGGTTATCTACTGCTCAGTGGTGTGGAAACGGTAACTATTGTATTCATAATTATTATCCTTTCATATATATATTTTTGAATATAGATGCTATTGAAGCGAAAACCCAGAATTTGGTATGTAAACCAAATCTGAAGTATGGAACAAATCATGGATTCTTGATGATTTCGCAATGAATTATAACTTATGTTGACGATATCTTTTGAAGAAGTGGAATATTGAATTAGAATTTTGTTTTATAATATAGTACTGTATTATGTATCATAAAATTCGTATGGCTTTAATTTTGATATGATAGTTCAAAATAAACAGTGAATTAAATCTATCCATAGAGTTTCATTATTCTATTGGTTATAGAAATTTTTATACACCTTAATATACATGTTTTTTTTTTTCTTTATTTAAAGATAATTGAAAATTTTTTATACACAACGCCGCTGATTTTGCTCCGATCGATTTCTTCGTTTTCTTTTTTTTTTTTGTTTTTATGTTTTGTTCAGATATTCATCTATATATTCGTGTGTCTTCATTGATCAGTTGTTGTTTCTTTGACGTTGACTTTTAAATTCAAGATATGGGTAAGTAATAATCTCAAATTATGAATATTAAATGATTGATATGAAATGATTAAAGGAATTTATTTGTCTGTAGTATAAATTTTATCAATTGTAATTGTATTTTTAGATAACAAACAATCAGTGCAGGAGGTTCCCGTTTCCATTCCAGAAGAAACGACTGGAATCGAAACGGGACCAGTCATGGAGCCTGTCAGACCGCAGGCTGCAGAGCTACCGCAGGTGCAAGTTCCTGTGGTTATCCCCGCGGATATAATTAGGCCACCAAGAAATGGTATTTATTTTATCAAGTTTTTGTTTTAATCTTAATTTCATTTAAAAAATATGTACTTTAGTAATTCTATTTTCAACATTGTAGAACCAGCAAGACACCAGCGAGCCGGCAGAAGCTGGTGGCGTCGTCAACGTCGCCAACAAAATAATTTGGTGGCTTTGTTATATATATTGGCCAACCCGTATCGTGGCCGGGGCGGCGGCAGAGGTAGAGGCAGGGGTGCCAGAGGCCCATATAATGATTTTTAATTAGTGTTCAGTTTATTTGTTTAGTTTCTGTTTCTTTTAATTTTACTAAATTTAATTAAACTGTTTTGTTATTAAATTAAATTAAATTGAATTAAATTGTTTTTAAATAACTAAAATTAAATAAAAATAAAAAATAATCATTTTTGCTTTATGTGATTTTTTTATTAACCTCAATGTTTGGTTATATTATTGAATTTATGTATATGACATCATCTTTCATTAATAGATAATGAAAATTGAATTAGATTAAAACAAAATAGTAATTTGGTTATGTTGTACTAAATATTATATTTATGTATTATACCTATAGCTAAGGCTTTTGAACTAATCTTATATAGGCTCAGGTTATGTCAACTTATTGAATAAAATTTAGGGATAATTTAGAGGTATTCTTAAATCCTAGATTATAAACAGTGACAGTAATGAAATAAATTTTGAACGATAAAAGTTGTACATTATATAGTATTTATTTTCGATGTTTCATATATAATATCTAAGAGAATAAATATAATCAAAAAAATTTAATGGCTATCGTTTCCACACCACTGTGCAGTAGATAACTTGGCGCGTTTTTTTTAAAGTGGTATCCTCATGAAGCATAATCCACTATGTATTATTTATTATTATTATTAGTATTATTTATGTATTATTTATCTATGTATAATTAAGTGGAAGATAATTTTCAATGACAATTTTTAATGGCAATTGGTAATTGGCGCCAGGCAGCCTTTTGGTACAAATTGTTTCGAAATTCAAAGCTGAATTTCGCAACATTTTGTACATTTGACGTAGAGCAGCCTTTTTCCATTTTTACCTATCTACTTCTTCTATTAGTAAATTTTGTATGATATTTGCAATGCTCAGAAGATGGGTTTTTTTATCATCGTCTGAAAATGATAAAAAAAATAGACAATTATATTTTTTCGATAATTCCATACATTTAATTTCATAAACTTTTCCGGAGTCCTTTTGTAAAAAAGCAGGCACTTTATCCCAAATTTCGTAAAATCTTCGCACGATTCCATTAAAATTTTGCATGTCAAAATAAAGTTTTTTAATTCTTTCGTCCTCTTGATAATCGAAAATTGTTGCATTAATCCATCGTTCATCAAAATCTGAATCATTTTCTTCATAATTATTCATTTCCTGAAAGTACGAATATTTTTTTGAATCGGATTTGATTAAAAATTTTACTATTATTTCATTATTTTATTTTTCATGACATTTTTAAGTATGATAAAATGAATTGTTTAAAAATACTCACGGATTTCTTTTAAAATTACTACAACGATGTTGATATAAATTCGTAAAATTTCTTTAACAGAAAAATATTCACTTGTATATTTGTTTAATAAAATTCTATAACATGAAAATCCTTCAGATAATTTGATTTGTATTGAATAGATTTTGAAACAAATTAGATAATTCTTTGTTTTTTTTAAAACAATACACATATGAAATTTATAGGAGCATAAGGTATCCGAGATGTGTGTATTTATGAATTAATGCGTCATCATTTTAAACTAAAATTTACTTTCGTTTTTTTTAACATTAAATTCTAAACTTATTCAGTCAATAAAAACTTGAAAATGAGTTTATTTTATTATTATTAATTTAAAATTTCACTCCATACAACATTTTCAATATTTATATTTGTTGATACATTTTCAATAAATATATTATTGGGATTTCTGCATCTGGACAAAGCAACATATAGTTGTCCATGTGTAAATAAAGATTTTCTATAAAAAATTCCAACTTTATCAAAGCTTTGTCCTTGGGATTTATTAATAGTTATGGCAAATGCTAAAGCAATAGGAAATTGTCTTCGATGAATTACAAATGGTAAAGACGAAAATTCTCCAGAGTCTGATATAATGCGTGGAATGAAAGCAGTTTTATCTTTTTTAAGACCAGTTAAGATTAATACTTTAATATTATACTTATATAATTCTAAAATTTTCATTCTAGTCCCATTACAAAGACCATCTCGTGTACTTAAATTTCTCAACAATATTACAATCGATCCGATTTTTAAAATCAGTTTATGGACAGGTAAACCGGGTAATGTTATGTTGTTAATTTGTTCGATAGGATATTTTAATTGAGTGTTTTCGTCAGCTAAATCACTGCCTTTTGCAGTAACGTAATCAATACTGTTATATATTTTTTTCGGAGAAATGATTTTGCTTTGAATTTTATTGTTTAAATTATTTACGTCGTCATTGTGACAGCATAAAATAATCTTCGACGATATATTTTCATCAGTAATTATATCATTATTATAAATTTCTTCACATACATTTGAAGTTGACCATTCAGTTGGTATTTGAAATGATTTTATTTTCCCTTCTCCAATTTTTAATAAAAATTTTTGAAATATAATGTCGGATGTACGAATATTTTTAGTTAATTTTAACTTTTCAAAACGATTCCACAAATAATAAAATTTTATGCATTCGTTTACAATGTCTTCTCTAGATCCGTTTTTAATAACCGGAAGGATTTGTCGAAAATCACCACCTAAAATTAATAATTTCCCCGCAAACGGATCGTTCTCATTATTGCAACAATCTCTTAATGTATTGTCTACAATTTCCAATGCTTTTATAGGAATCATCGAAGCTTCATCCCAAATAATCACATCACATTCTCTTAATTTTTTTTTTTCACAATCGAATTTGAATAATGATGCTGTTGAATCTTTTAAATTTAAAGGCAATCGAAAAGTTTTGTGGCTGGTCATTCCTCCTACTAATAATACAGATGCTATTCCTGTCCACGCCATAGATAAAACATTTTTACCTTCTCCCCAAAAATAATGAATTAGAGCATTGTATAAAAATGTTTTCCCTGTACCCCCAGCCCCATCTAGAAAAATCATATTACTTTTTCTCGTCTTTGTGATATGATTAAAAACAATCGTTTGTTCTTCATTTAACAAATTGAAAAGTTTGAGACCTAAATTCTTGTTATTTTGTTTAAATATTTCTTTATCTAATTCTTCAATATTTATTTCTTTTGGTTCTGGTAGTCCAACAATTTTACAACTTAAATTTTCACCTAAAAGTATGTTGTTTATTTCATTCAGAGCTTTATTTTCTGTATCAATATTAAAGTCCTCACAGAAGAAAGATTTATATTTGTTCCATATAGAATAAGCAGCAGATACTTTATCAGATATTAGAAACCACGCTAAAAAATGCCGTAATTTTTTAGGCATCATAAGTGTACAAGCTTCATCAAAAATTTTAAATACTTGGTCATCATTTTCTATTAAGCCCATAGCATTCGCCGCTTCTTGAAAAGTCAGATATTTAACATCATCATAAGTTTTCAATTCGGAGAAAGATTTAGCCCCTTTTATGTGATTCAAAATTATTTTCAAATGAAAGCGTTCTAGATCCTTTGGACTAACATTATTTAATCTACCTATTGTTCGTGAGTTTGATTTTCTTTTTGTCCATTCTTTTTCCCTATTGAAATAATAGTATTTTGGTATATTAACATATTTTAAATTTCTAGCTGTTAAATCTCTTTCGTTCAATTTGAACCAAGCTGTTAATGTGGTCTCATTATTGTACTTTATTGTTTCTGCTTCTTTATATTCTTCAAAAGTTATCATTTGTTGATTTTCAGTATGTACAGCTAGACGTAAGACAGAATGAGATCTTCCAGACATTGGCATTTGGAAAATTCTCCATGCGGCTTCCGTAGATCCTATATATCTTGTATCTAAATACTGAGAAATTTCATCATATACATTTTCAATATCATCTTCTTTGTTTCCAATTTTAATATAACCTCTATCATATCCCTTATGTAAATACTTATATATATATTTAATGCTCTGAATAGAAGAACAATACTCTACATTAATGTGACAGTTGTATTTTTTTAATAATTTTGGATTATATGAAACTACCATAGAATTATCAACACGAACCCATTTACCATCAATTTTTCCATTATAAACAAATTTTTTAATTCTGTTATCCCTACGTTTATATCTCGGGAATCCGTTTTCCTCAAATTTTGTACAATCACAAAAACTTTTTGGGAATTTGTATCTGCATTCTCCCTTGTCTTTATTAAAACATGCTAGTGTCTTGCCTTCGCGAGGCCCATGAAGCATATGTTTTATTACCAATTGTTGTAGTTCTTCGTCATGTTCTGGGATCTCAGCACTAATAAAATTATCAATATCTTCAGGATTCAACATTTTACTATCATAATCCAATGCGAATAATAAATGAGCGTGAGGTAATCCCCTTTTTTGAAATTCAATTACATATACGTAAGTCATTATATTACCAAACATCCTTCCATATAAAAGATCTGCTATTAACATACGAAGTTTGGTATTAAATATTCTGACTAAAAATGTTGGGATATCGTTAGCGCAAGTGCCAGGAGGAAAATTTTTTAATAATCTCGTTATTTCTGGCCATTTAGGGTTACAGGTAAAAGTAATAAATAAATCTGGTCTTCCGAAATTTCGCATAATGGACAAAGCATCTTGATATATTTGATTCATATATCTTGGACTTCCTTGATAACTGGACGGCAAAACAAAAACATTACCTAAACGTTCTTTACATAAAAAATTATTAGAATTATTTGCAGCGCTTCCAGTTATATGATCAATAATGCCCTGATAACATGATATTCGTAATTTTTTTTGATTGTACCTTAAAAAATTTAATCTATTAGTCTCAATAACTATATAAGCTTGAATTATATATTGCTGCGTCAATCGACCGCAATACAATATTGGATTAAATTTGTCAGATTTTCGGAACGCCAGTCGATATGAATAATATTGTAATGCCGTTAACTGTTTATCGGAATTTTGATTTTGATTCAATGAATGATTCCATCCAATATCACCTGCAGGAAACATAATTGGAAAAGTCATTGGATCTAAATGAAAAGAAAGTTTACTAATATACGTCAATTTTCTTATGTTTTCATCATGTTTTGGATATATACATAAATCAAAATCAGATGGTATTTCTCCATCTTTCGAAACTATCAAAGCAGCACATTCACTCGTTCTAGGTTCGTTATATGTATGCTTTTTTATTTTTATATATTTCAAAAAATATGAATAATATTCCAAGCCTGACGAATTTGTTGACAACTCGTGTAGATGACGGTATTTCAACGCGTAAGGATTTTTTTTCAAAACTTTAGTTAATATTACCATATGATCTCTAACTAAATTATTATTTTTTTTTAATCTTTCTTCAACTGATTCAATATCATCATATATATATAATTGACCACATCGGGGAGGTTTTCCATCCTCAATATAAATTGATGGTGGAGTTATATGATAGACTTGGCCATGTATTTTCAAATTTTGTATCCCTTTAATTTCGTTGACGAAATGAGCCTTAAAAGTAACGAATGAAAACTGACTGTTATAATATCTTATCAATTCACGAAAATTTCTATTATAAAGTAAATTCCTCATTTCTTGATCATAATTAGTTAATTGCGGTAAAACAATTCTACCTCGATGACAACAAATCACTTTCGAATATTCAGTTTCCCAAAAAAGAGCATGACAATGCTGACATTGATGATCCATATCTCCGATATCTAAATAAGTTTCATCACTTACACTTTTTAGTGGTAATTTATATTTTTTGAAGAATCTTTCTGAGTTCATAAACTTATTTTGATCCTTATGTTTTTTTTTCTCTAAACGATCGGCACTCATATTATTAATTAAATTTCTTTTTTTTTCTGTTGTAACGTTTGTGGACTCATATTAGTAACCAAGTCTTTTTTTCTTTTTTTCTTCAAATGTTCTTCATTTAAATTTTCAACTAAATTATTTTTTCTTTTCGCAGCTCTGGTAGTTACAGATAAGACTTGATCTTTTCGATGAGCATTAATTATTTTTGAATTTTTTTTATAATAGTAGTTGATGTAAAAATTTTTATAATTCGCTCTGAATAAAATATTATTACAACTAATAACATCATAATGACCATAATCGAACGGACCGGTTAGTTTTAAGATTAATTTATTTTGTAATAAAAGCGAATTAAATACCACAGGTGTTACGATATGATTTTGATATACAATAATACATATATTGTAAATACTTACAAAAGCCTGTAATTCAATATGTCCACCGAATACTCCATTTTGCCTCATATGATGCGAATAATCTTTTTTATTTCTGGTTATTGTATTATGAAAGTCATTTTCAGCTACAAAATTTTTGAATAATTCCCAATTACAATCAATATAATCGACAATTGTATGTCTCAAAAATTTATGTTGCTTTTGGGAATCATAGACAAAGTAGGATAAACTCCTGAATAAACAATTTCCGTCTGCTTTTATATAACATTCTATATTATGCACGTAGTCCATATTTCAACTGGTTAAAATTATTCAAAATAATAGAAACACCGAAAAGATGATAAATAGTAATGTAAAAACTTTAGAATACTAAATTTTTTAAAACAAAAATTTCACTTTCAGTACACGTATGAAGACTTTTTGAAAAAGGTTAACCAAAGAAAAGAAATTGACACATTCATTTAAAAAATTTTTACAAGCGCTCAGCAGCTCTTCAATATTATAAAGCTGGCTAACAGCCATTAAATCTTAGGGCGCCAAGCAGCCTTTCACAATACAGGCGCAAAGCAGCCGCTTAGTGCCAGTTAATCATTTAAAATGTTATGATAAAAAACATACATATATAATTCATATCTACCCAAAATTTAATATTTGATATATTAATAAAATATGTCGTTTAACACATCATTCGTACCGGAAGAATTTACACTAACTTCAGTAGTTTTTTGGTTTTTAAAAACAACATACCTATAGAAGCTTTTTCCATTACTGATATACCGTGATTTGAATATAAGTATTGCCAAACCAAACGATTTTAATACTGAGTGAATTTTAATCATAATATTTCAATACAGGACATTATACGTCAAGTCAGTCACCTTCAAACGTCAATACTTTTGATTTTATTCTTCTTCTAGGATCTTGTTATATTATGTGGAAGTGGTGTCCCTGATTTATTTCAAAATTTTATGAACTGCTGTTCCGGAGTTTCCTTGCAAACCTATTTTACGATATTTAAATTCACCAAATTTTGATCGATGATATCCTCAAATTGAAAGGTTGTATCAACAAAAACAAGGAAGTGTTCGCATTCGTCTTGATTTGTGCTCGGGTAAACTGAATTCGGGTGTACCCAAATACACTCAGGTAAATCCTAAGATCTCTAAATCCTGAACTCCGAGTCTACCCGAGTACACCCGAGCACATACGAATACATCGGGTGAACTTGGGTAAACTCGGATAAACTCGGGTGTACTCGGCTCAGCTCGGGTGAACTGGGTTGAACTCGGGTGTACTCGGGAGTACTCGGGTGAACTCGGGTGAGGAGTATTCGGGTAAACCCGGGTTTACTTGAGTGTACTCGGGTAAATTCGGGTAAACTCGGGTGTACTCGGGTAAACTCGGGTGTACTCAGGTGTACTCGGATGTATTCGGGTCAGCTCGGGTGAACTCGGGTAATCTCGGGTCAGCTTGGTTGAACTCGGGTGAACTCGGGTAATCTCGGGTGTACTCGGGTGTACTCAAGTGTACTCGGGTGAAATCGGGTAAACTCGGGTGAACTCGGGTAAACTCAGGTAAACTCCGGTAAACTCGGGCTTACTCGAGTGTACTCGGGTAACCTCGGATGTACTCGGGTGTACTCGGGTCAGCTCGGGTGAACTCGGGTGTACTCGGGTAAATTCGGGTGTACTCAGGTGAACTCGGGAGGATTCGGGTGAACTCGGGTGAACTCGGGAGGATTCGGGTGAACTCGGGTAAACTCGGGTGTACTCGGGTGTACTCGGATGTACTCGGGTCAGCTCGGGTGAACTCTGGTAATTTCGGGTGTACTCGGGTGTACTCGAGTGTACTCGGGTGAAATCGTGTAAACTCGGGTGAACTCGGGTAAATTCGGGTAAACTCGGGTGAGCTCGGGTGAACTCGGGTAAATTCGGGTAAGTTCGGGTAAACTCGGGTGAACTCGGGTGAACTCGGGTAAACTCGGGTAAACTCGGGTAAACTCGGGTGAAGTCGGGATATCTAGGTCTTGTACATCGGCGGCGGCGGTATTATCAATATAATATACTAGGGGGGCAAGCCCCCCTGCGTGCTTCGCACGCCAACCCCCCATACGTGATCTTGCGTGTACAAAATATACAGTCATGTATGTATATACTCAATGCCTGCGTATATGCAAAACAAATACATACGAAATTTGGTAATGAGGAAATTAGTCTTCAATTTTTTCATTTATCTGTCACAAATTCGTGTGTTTGACAATTTCATAATAATTCTTGTTTATTAACTTAATTAGTTGTATGAATTTTGAGTATTTAGAGCTTTATCAATCATGTCGCAAAATGATAATTCTGTATACGATAAATTATCGAAGCATACTTTAAAGGTTCATACCTAACCTAACCTAACCTAACCTAACCTCCTAATATCTAGGTCTTGTACATCGGCGGCGGCGGTATTATCAATATAATATAGAGATATATATATATATATATATATATATATATATATATATATATATATATATATATATATATATATATATATATATATATATATATATATATATATATATATATATATATATATATATATATATATATATATATATATATATATATATATATACTTGGAAAATGGAGGTCTAAATTATTAAATTAAAAATATGACACGCTGAAACTTTCGATAGATCCTTCTTGCAATTGACAAAATCACAACCTAGGAAAAAATAATTTACATCTACAGAGATCTAAGTCACGCATAATTCAACTTCGACCTCCGTAGATCTCGGTTTTTCATTTCTTAGAGCTGCGTAGATCTACTCTAAGAAGATCGAGGCTAAAAATGAGAGAATCACCAAAACTGTAAGAATTCAAAATTTTGATTTTAAAAGAGATTTTGAATCATCATAAGAAATAGATTGCCCGGTATGATGATATGAATTTTTTGTCAGATAGTAGGATCAATGCCCACTAAAATCTCGTAGTTACAGATTTTTTCAACAATTATTACCCTTACCATAAAATAGACATATACTGAAAATATGGCCGGTACACGTGTATTTTAAATAGGGAGATCCACCCTCTTGGGGAGGAGGGGTCAGAGTTGAGATAAAAATCTGAAAAATATAGGGAATTGTTTGTAGTGACTCTATCGTTCGTGTGCTTCATACATTAATACTAGCGAATTTATCGGACTAGACGAACTCAAATTTTTTCAATGCAATAATCAATTTTAATACTAACGTCTTTATGAACTGTAAGATTCCCACTCAATGAGAGCAGCGTAAACTACAGAAGACAGAAAAAAACCGAAAAGAACATTCTAAATTTTTTAGAACACCTATATTGAGACTATGAAAAAATGTCAACACGTAGAATCACACGAATTTCAAGTAAAGATTCTTTCGGTCCTTCGGTGGTCGAATTGGATAAGGCGCCGCAGTACAGATGCGAAGGTCCCGGTTCGAACCCGGGCCGAAGGAATTTTTACTTGATAAAAAATTTAGAATGTTCTTTTCGGTTTTTTTCTGTCTTCTGTAGTTTACGCTGCTCTCATTGAGTGGGAATCTTACAGTTCATAAAGACGTTAGTATTAAAATTGATTATTGCATTGAAAAAATTTGAGTTCGTCTAGTCCGATAAATTCGCTAGTATTAATATAGGGAATTGTTTTTGAATTATTTTGAGGCGATTTGGGGGGCGTCTGCTGAAAAATTCGTCCGAGTCCTACATAAGGACCACCCTAATGTATATATTGAAAAATTGAAAAGGATTTAACAAAAAAGCATATTGTTGGAAAAAATACACATTATTGAAAAAAATCCATATTTCTAAATTAAAAATTAAACATTTAGAACTTGGTTTTCATTAATAAAGCATACTAAGAACGGAAAAGTCATGCCGATTTCACTGGAGCTCACGTAATGCTATGCATTACGCGACACGTCGCGCGGTAAGTTGCATTGTGTGGCTGTACTGTCCAAGCTATCACCCGAACAAGGAAAAGTGTAAGTACGTTTTTTGTAGAGAATTCAATAAGGAACAAGATAAAAAAAAAAAATTAAAATCGCAATTGTCGTTTCCGAGATATTTACAAAAAACCATAAAAAGTAACTTTTAATTGTTTAAACAATTGAAGCACTAAAAATTTCTGGGTTATTTTTCAGGATTAGCATATTTACTTATGTCTGAAACCAATAAAAAAAAATTTTGGATGGTCGCGCGCCGCTGGACTGCTTTGAAGTTGTTTGACGTTGCGCAGCGTTGACGCTCGAAATGAATACGGGTGGATTGAGAAAAAGGAATTGTTTGTTCATTTCGAAATTTTTAAGCGATTTTCACGAATCAAAGTTTGACTCTTTAGGATCGCCAAAGCCAAATGATGAAATTAATAAAAAATAATACCATAATATGTGTGCGTTGAATGAGAAAAAAACTAAGAAAATTGTAGCACAAAACTAAATATGCATTACCATTAGTAATTATTATTTAAAAAAACAGGGAATCAAAGACGAAGCTCTAAATATATCTGACATATTTCAATGAGGATTGTTCAACGACTATAATGCGAAAACAAGCTCGATAAATATTGTATATTGTAACAATAGTTAATAGGCTCTTTAGACCGAACGATAAAAGAAATTATACGTGAAACGATACCTAATTAAATATCACTACTATTATGGAACGAATTCAAGCAAACAAGATACGGAAATGCATCCTGATAAAAAATAAATAAATAGGTATAAAAACTGCATCTTCAAAGGTACGAAGAACCTCGTACAACTTGATATAGGCTAAAAATATAATCGAAAAATGAAATTTGATAGAATACTAATATGTGTATATGTACACCTCAACGAAATTAGATCTGAAAAAGTGTATAAAATCTTACATAATTCCATCCCTCGTACTATTATTGACTTGATAGACTCTGCCATCCTTGCACCGGTCGCTCAGTGGTAGACTTATACGTCTTCGTTCGCCGTCGTTCATTTTATAAATTTAACACGCACCCACAAAAAAAATCTGTTTTTTTTAATCTACTTTAATTATAAGCCGTCACTGCCGCAGTCTGCACAGTACGACAAAGATATATATGTATCTACTAAAAAAAAATTAGGTTCTCCTAACGCACTCCTTACGCCACACGAGTTCCTCGAGGACTGACGAGCCGTGAGGGCTAAAGATTCAAATGGCAGAGAGGATTGACCAATTAGCAAGGCAGAGCGATACAAGAATGTCATAGCAGGGCAGAACGATAGAAGAATGTTGTAAGGAAGTGCGATGAACGGAGGCTGCTATCGATGCTCGCAAGACCTGCACGGGGTACGAGCGCGACGTGTCGACTTCGGCGCTCCTTTCCCTTGCCGATGTAGTCTCGGGTTAAAAAACTTGAAAATTTGAGATAAAGTGAATTTAAATATGATTGAGGGCTCATTCGATTCGGGATGACGTCTAGAAGAATATGCAAAGGTTTTATACCCGCCCACAAACAATTGTAAAAGTTAGAAACAAATTAAGATTTGAAAAAAAGGGGGTCTAGTTTTTTGCTGATACCTGGAAAACTATGAGTGATAGCGTGAATTTGCAAAAAGATTCTTGAAAGGGAAGAAATTTCCGAAAAAAAAGTCTGAACTCCCGGAAGTCTACCCTGATTATTTATACCTGTAATTTAATGTTGAACGTAGAGTTTCGCGCGGCGAAAGCAACGGTGTTAACGCTGCCGCGATACCGACTGTAATACATGATAAAAAAAGATGTATACTATTAAATAATCATTTAAAAAAATTATGGTAATATCTAGACGTATGAGAGGATAACATTGCGTCAGCAAATTTTTTCCAATCAAAATATATTATTATTAGTGTTTTTATTTAAGAAAACGGTATTAAAGAACACTGTTTTCCAATTGTTGAAGCCATTCACTTAGAAAATTTTTCCGAACAAATGGAGTCGTTATATAAATATTTTTGAATTTTTTTTTTGGCCTTTGATTCGTTGGAGTATATGAGTCATTCCACGTCAGGCGGGACACCTTTTTGACCTCATGTGCTTGACAATTATCGAATTTTTTTTTACATATTCTCTGGGTAAAATAAACACAAGAAACGATTTTTTTTTTTATTTCACTCAAATGGTTTAGAAGCTACAGGGGGTTGAATTTTCGAAAAAAGCACCAAAAATCGGAATCGTGCTCTCCTTTGAACTTTAATATCTCCGATTCCCTTTGACGTACAGACGTCTGCAAAAGCTTATTTTAAAGCTCTTGGATTGGACTTTCATGTTATTATTTTTCACTTTATCGAATAAACAATCTTCCATTTGTTAAAGTATTTTATTCTTCGACTAATTCATACGATACGATTTAATGTCATGTTTAAAATTTATGTTCATGAGAACAAAAAATTTGAGAATGATATTTATTTTTCATTATTAAAAGCTTATATTGATACAGGTAAAAATTGTTTTTCTTTTAATGCTCAACTCAATCCAATTGCAAAACGCATCATTAAAATGTTTATGGTTTTTGAAAGTTATATTGAAGTCCTTTCGACGTGAATGTAATATTATCACCAGAGATTAGTATGCACATAACGCTCAGTGCTTGCAATCAAGTCATAATTTGTTACAACATTCTAAATCGTATGTGATATAATACGAACATTTCAATGATTCCATCGTATGAATTAGTCGAAGAATAAAATATATCATTATTACACAAAATAAAAATAAATAGTTATTTGGAAGTGATTCTTTCATGTAATTAAACTAATAATTCATATTTCCTGCGCGTGTTGCCAACTTAAAATTATGAAGAAAAAAAATCGCTCGCGAAACATCACCTTCTTCACGGCGACGCCGAAACAACACCTTTTTCACGGCAAAGCTGAAACAATGCCTTTTTCACGGCGAAGCTGAGATAGCACCTTCTTCACGGCGAAGCCGAAACATCACCTTTTTCACGGCAAAGCTGAAACAACACCTTCTTCCTCCCAGCCGACGGTTTAATGAGCATACGCCGGATAAAAGAATCAGCGCGCGATACTTGGAAGAGCACGTGCGAGAAAGACCTAAGGTCAAGGGTTTTCAGTCCAGAAATCATAAGCTAAAGCTGTAATTTTACATCCGGGTACTTACGAATAGAAAACGACACTGTATTTCTACCATATAACAGTAAAATTCATAGTAAAAGATAAAATTAATTAGTTTCGGGACTTTGGACCATCGAGAATTTGATCATTCGGGATTCTGCACCTTCGCGTTCTCAGTCTTTCGGTAGATTCATTTCGGTATTTGATTTTTATGAATTCTTGGTCGTCTGAAAATATCCAATTCGTATCTTCAAGTATTTTGTTTCTTCGGACATTTGAAATTTTGATGTCGGAATTTTGCCTACCTGGAAGTTTACTTATCTGTTGGTTATTACTTCAACAACCTACTATTCAACATCTTGCTATTTCTTATTCGCAAGGCTTCTGTGTAAAGCTCATTCGGATTGAGAAGCCTTCGTAATTTTCAAATTTCGGAATTCCAGTCTCGTGGAACTTTGGTCATTCGGTATTTCTAACCGCACCCGACAGGTTACTCAGCCGTGGAAACTGAACGCTTCCCGCTCTATTAACGTATGCTATAGCTGTTGTATTATCCAGTCTTAATATAATAGAATCTCACAATTGTTCAAATTTGAGGCAAACGACTTGAGAGCATAAAAGGCTGCTAAAAGTTCTAGGTAATTTATAAAGTATTTCTTTTGCTTATCGTTCCACCAGCCATGTGCCGATTCTCCATTACAGAATGCACCCCATCCCGACAATGAAGCATCTGAGGAGATTTCAATCGCATATTTCGACGTTCTTATAGGGTTTTTACCAATTTGACTATTTTTACTCCACCAAGTTAAATCTTCTTTGAGCTTAACGGATAACGTCATGTAACCGTCATAATTTCCGTCATTTAATATCAAGGCTATAAACTTTTCTCTTTCTAGTATTTTGCAGTGAGATAGTCCATAAGCCACCGCTGGGCACGCAGCATTCAGGACGCCGTATAAAATTGCAAATTGCCTGATTTTATATGTATGTACCTCCTACTTTGAATTCAGCGAGTAAATTTCTAATTTGCTCTTTTTTATGATCAGTTAATTCAATGGTGTAGTCTACTGAGTTTACTATTAAGCCTAAGAATTTACACTTCTGGGCAGGCTCTATGCAGCTTTTCTTGTCGTTAATCACAAACCCAAGTTGCTTTAAGAAATTCTTTGACCATAAAATACTTTCCCCGCAGATGTTACAGTTTTTTCCAATAAAAAACATGTCGTCTAAATAGATTACTGTTAAGAATCCTCTCTCTCTTAGTACATTCATAATAGGCTTCATTATTTTGGTAAAAATAAAGGGACTTGAACAGAGACCAAAGGGTAAACTGGTGAATTGATAGATTGATTTTTTTACACAAATCTCAAATACTTCCTACTATTTTCGCTTACTGGTATGAGAAGATAGGCGTCTTTGAGATCAAGAGAAGCCATGAAATCATTCTGCATTACTAAATTTTTTACTGTTCTCATATCCTCCATTTTAAAATGGGGCGCTACGATGAAATGATTCAAGTTTTTCAGATTCAAAATAAACCTATGCGTTCCATCTGATTTTGGTACAAGAAAGAAAGATGAAATAAATTGACCTATACAATATTCGCATTTCTTTATAGCGTTTTTGCTTAAGAGTCTGCTAATTTCGGATTCTATTAGCTTTCCCTCATTACTGGACCAACTCCGTTGCTCAGGGATGAATTTTTGACTTGGAGTTTCTTTAAATTGGATTTTATATCCATCCAAACAAGATAATATAAAGTTATCTGTTGTTATTCTTAACCATTCACTTCTGAATGAGCGAAGTCTACCACCTATTGGTGGATTTCTTACCATTACTACTTCTTCGCTGGGTCCTTGGTCTGGTTCCTCTGCCGACTTGAAGTCTGACTCGTCCGAGGGTTTCTGGGCTTGAAGCGCAGGAACTTCTTCTGGTTGCTTGTGCCCGTCAATCTGTAATAGGCAGACGGGCCCCTCGAGTTTCCCTGATAGACTTGGGGACGCTGGAAAGGTTTTTTAACAGTTTTTCCGCAGCTTTTAAGTTTTGACGCGCACTCTCGATCGTTTTAGCTTCTTTGAGTTGGTCTGCCAGTTTATTGCCATATAACCACTCGTCTGGAGGAATAGAGTCTACCAAGGTCTTGACTCCTTTCTTCATTACTGGTGTAATGTAACATTTTCTGGCTAGCGAATGCTGGTGAAAGCTTTCTGTTAATAATTTACCAGCATCGCTTAGATACTCCATGAGTTTCAATTCGTCAACCTCCTTGTCAGAGGTGTCCAGGAGAAGTGACATGGCAGCTCCTAGTGCAACAATCGCGGATCCTACACATTCTTGCGTCTCCGTGAAGTGTTCGTCTCTCTTTTTTGTAATCTCAGAGAGCGCTGGAGCTATTTCCAGATTTATCTTTGGAGGCTCTGTTTATAGGTCTCCCTTTCTAGGGTACTTATTAAGTACACCCTTTTTAACCTCTTCGGATAAACCCTCTTGCATCCATGTCTTCCAACGGCCTTTAATTTCAGGGTGGAATTTGAACGAGTCATGGGGTTTTGCGTTAGGATCTTTTCCTAAGATGTCTAGAATTTCTGTCTCTAGTGGGGGTTCTTGCTAAACCAGTTCATTCTCTTTTGGAGTTTGATCCAAAGAAGCCAAAGGGTTATCGTTTGTATCGTCACTAACATCTGTCACCTCACCTCCTTCCATACCTGCGGAGGTGGAAACACTCTCTAAAAGAGAATGAAAATGTATTTATACAAACCTCGTTGTTTAGTAGATAAACCGTAATTCTCGTGGTTATATACAGAGCGATTGTCGGGAAAGTGGGCGCCTGAAGTCAGGCAATGCTGTTTTTCTCTAAACTAGCAACATTATTGGTTGAATAGATATGGTCGACCAATGATGTTGCCAGTTTAGAGAAAAACAGCATTGCCTGACTTCAGGCGCCCACTTTCCCGACAATCGCTCTGTATATATATATATATATATATATATATATATATATATATATATATATATATATATATATATATATATTTTTTTTTTTGTTCGTATGGAACTTATATGAACTAGTCGTTCATAGTGTGTAAAAATATATATGTATATATCTGTACCGGGTTGCCTTTATTGGGCGTGCGTCATTCGTGTGGAAAGCGCACCAAGATTTTTTCGTGTGGAAGAAATCTTTGAGAATTTTATTAATTTGTATAATTTTAGGCAAATTACCTGGAGATTTTATTGGTTGGATTTTCCATCTTTTCATCTTCAGCTCTACGTTGCACTAGTTGTGCAACTATATTTGTTAGGTTATCTAGTTGGTGTTGTATGTTGCTTTGCCATTTTTTACTTTCTCCGTCTTTTTCACGCTTTCGGTCCTTTGAACGAGAGCGAGAGCGTTTTCTTTTCTTTTGACATGTTGGGTCTTGTTTTTAGCTTGAACAAATTGTTTTTAATATGTGTATACTCTTCAAACGTGAATCGTTGGGCACAACGAAACAATATGAGGTAAGTAACGCCAAGCGCCACTGAGCAGGGCGCCCTCACCCATGAACTAAAATTCAAAAAACTCTAAACGTTGTGGATTTGGACATAGCTGACGCTACTACACTTGTAATCATCGAGAACGAGACGTCGCAGCATAATCGAACTTTTGCCTGTGAAGTCAGGTAAATTTCATGTAATTTTATTTCAGTTGAATTGTCGCCACCCTGTTCACGTTATGCTTCTTTTTCATTACTTACGAATGTTTTGTGGCGCAATTGCCGCCGGTTCATTAACATGATGCGCATCCATCATTCGCGCGATATCTGCCTCGTATTCAGATAGCTACCAATAAAATCATTAATTGAGTATATGTGAGACTCTAATTAGTCTTTCGATTACATAATTACATCAATATTACTCTAAATTTGTATTAAAAATAAGTATAATGTACAATAAAAACTCACACTATCTGGTGCAGCTCTATCAAAAACATCCATTTGTAAATTGGAGTGAAAAAGTTATTATAGATCCACGTCCTTCCGCATAAAAAAAAAACAATTATTATTCCGGAAATGTATCTAGGTCAATCGCTTTTAATTTTCAAAATGGGCCCGCTCACATAACTATACGTAAGGTGGCGCCATCGGTAAAACATCAATGCACGATACCAGAAAGGCTGGTGTTTTTTATTTACGTAATCACGGGGCCTACCCTATACACATTATAAATAAAAAACACTATACTTGAAGTAACGTGCATTGGTGTTTACCCGATAGCGCCACCTAACGTATATTAATGTTAGTGGGCTCAATTCGAAAATTAAGAGCGATTGACCTAAATACATTTCCGGAATGATAATAATTTTTTTATTTTAATTCGGGAGGACGTGGATCTATTCTAATTTTCTTACTTCTATTCATAAACGGACGTGTTCGATAGATCTTCGCCCGATACTGCGATTTTTTGTTGTACATTATCCTTACTTTGAATACAAATTTAAAGTAATATTGATGTAATTATGTAATCGATAGACTAATTAGAGTCTCACCTCTACTCAATTAATGATTTTATTGCTTGCTATCTGAATACGAAGCGTAAATCTCTCGCCTAATGGATGCGCATCACGCATACGAGCCGGCCATTGGCCCTCCGAACACTGACCCCTTTCAACAGAATCTAAATGAAGCCAAATATGCGTTTACTGACGAATTTCGAAAATAGCTCAATTAAAAACCAATAAAAAACACTCGTTTTCCATATAGACCGGCGTTATTCTCTGACTTTTTCGGACTGACAATGTTGCATGACTATTCCCGATTTTCTAAGTCTGTTGCCACCCTAGTACAAACTTTACGTGCATTTTCACAGGCGATACAAGTGCGAGGGGTGGTTGCGCCACAAGTATCACAGATGCCACAGCAACAGGGTCCTATCATAAAAAAGAGTAAAGGCTGGTGTGCTATATAGGTATAGTTAAACAATTCATTTATACGTACTTTCTTCATTTGTTTTTTTAATCTGCATTTTTGCTGTTACAATATTACATAAATCATATCAGTACTTCATTATTTCGTTTTTTAATCGGTATTTTCGCTTTGATAGTATTACATAGATCTTGTCACCATTATTTGATGTCATTTTCGAGGGGTGATGCACTCGAAAATCATAGAGACAACGGTCCACCTTATACCACGTTGTACTCTGATTTTTCGAGATTTTCGACACTACAGAATTTTAAATAACAAAAGCCCTATTCACCCATCAGAACAATGTTAACGCGTTGTACGTTCCTTATATTCTTAAAGGTGGTGTGATTTTCGTCGTTCGGAATGCTATCGAGGCGTTATTCGACGCTTGTGACCGCTGTGCGTGCGTAAGCCGGACTGATTCGAGTGATTTTTCCTTAGCAACTAAGAATCGTTTCTTAAATACCTTATAGATTTCTTAATACTCTCTCTGGTTTTGCGTCAGTGCCTTACCTATACGAACGATATAGATATACAATTCGCGCAAGATTATTTATTCACTGAAATGCTAAGCATGCAATTATTTGTTTTTATTTATTAATATTATGTTTTTTAACAGAAGGAAGACATTAATTTTGATTCTTCTAGTTAAATGGTATTTTTCGTTCGAATTGAACCAAATTTTGTATTTGTTGATTTTTGGGGACGCTGAGTATGAATCTTGCGTTTGGTATTCGAAGAACAAAATGGTGGCAGAATTTTTTAAGGTTCCGTCCTAACTAGACAAAAATTTGCATAATGAAATTTTTGGGATCGCTGATTACAAATTTCGCATCTAATTTTCTAGGGCAAAATGGTGGCATTATAAAAAAAGTTGTACACTATTTACTCAAAAGTTTGTATACCCAGATATTTCGATTTCCTGATTACGAATCGTGCGTCGATCATACAAAGTGGATTAAAATAATTAGATGAAAATGCAGTCAAGTCATTATTTATTATAAAAAGTATATTTCACATAGTAAAAAACGGGAATTAATCCTTTGAAGATTGACCAAGAGATACTTATCATCATTATCACAATACTTATAATCAGTTCTTATCAATATTATAAACTTTGGATGATTAACATACATAGATCATTTTCTGAAGGATAAAATTTGTCTAACAATATAATTAAGCAGCTTAATCTACATTAAGGGGACCCGTCACCCTTTCGGGGCATTTTTGGGCCTCGTCTTGAAACAACTGGTATTCAGGTCAGAATTTTCGACCTATTCTAAAACTATTCGACAAATATATCGAGGGTTTACTAACGCAACCACGTATCTCAAAAATGGCAACTTTTTAGAAGACGTAGAAAACGGCATATTAAAAATTGATGGTTGTTCAAAAGTAATATTTATTAATTGTATTTTGTTAAGAAACTATTGTACTAATTATTATTGTATTTTATCATTTTTTTTATTACGCATTGAGCTTAAATTATCATTTTTTCGGGTGAAACTTTTAACCTTCAAAAATCGCGATACGTGGTTGCGTTAGTAAACCCTCGAATATGGCTGAAATGTTGAAGTCTCGACGGTAATTTCAGCTATCAAACCTTAAAAAATATTTAGAAAAATGACCAAGATATCGCGGCTTGAAATAGAGTTGACATCGAGGTTGATATTCTGCGAATAGGTATCTTGTCACCGTGATTTTCTGAAACCACTCAAGCGATTTTGCTGTAATTTCGCATGTAGACTCGTAATGAGAGTAGTTTTGACCGGTACTAGGACCTTTATGATAGTCTCAATATTTTCGGGAATTAACTCTTTTTTATGTTTTTTTAATGTTTTTATCGCATCATCGCGCACTTTTTTGAAAGTAGGTCCCCTCAATCAGTCTTTGGAAATATATCAACTTATAACTAAACTTTATTCTTAATAATATTGAACACAGAAGGGTTCAGAGTAGCACCCGTCTCCGTGAAATTTGATGCAGAAATAGTTAATCTATACTTGTCAATATCAATATAACCATGACTTGCACCTTGCACAGCCAAGTCTAGTAGAGTTAAATTACCTTGTCTATTATTAACTTTGTACCATTGGCACATTACACCGATGGGTCTCGTGTTTCCTTTGATATTTGCGAATGTATTTGAGTATTCGATTGCCCTCCAAGTTTTGCCCTCTGGGTAAGCAAAACCTAGAACAAGCCCCACTAAACATTTCTTACTTTTAGGGTCGATTTGTTGGAATAGACACCAATCTCCAATCAAGATCTCCTTTGATTTGACAACCAGGTCGGTTCTCTCCGTAAGGGTTTTTTCCCGTTTTTTTTTTCCAATTCAGAACCTTTTACTCGTTGGAGTCTATCAGCACTCAATTTTGAATTTTTCGTGGAGAGAAACCAACATATCGAGGACTTCCTGACTACATATTCTTTTCCTTTTGAATCTTTGACGATTGTAAAAGGGCTGTTGACGTTTAGTTGTAATTGTTTTTCTGAATGATCCGGTAACTCTAACTCGCCTGTAATCGTGGATAAAACAGTAAGATCTTGAATTAGCTCATCAGAATCACAATCTGATGTATCGAGTACTTCAGAATCACCGTGGTCCGAATTGTTATCATCGTCTTCTGGGTCATCGCCAGGTAGAAAATTTTTCACGTTGGTAATTTGAACATTGTCAGCTTCTTGTAGGTTTATTTCTATGCCTAGTTTGGATATTAGATTGAACGCGTCCTCTTTTGCTTTTTTTAGAATATTCTTAATCGATGCAATTTGTGGAAAACCGGAGCCATTTTCTGACGGAATGACAGGAATCGACAAGTTTTCATTTTGAGTTTCGTATGAAGCATTCAAATGCCTTGTGCGAGAAAAATGAATATTTTCATCTTCACTCCCAAAATCGAATACTGAAATGTCGGCTTGCAATTGTAGTCTCAAATTTCTGTGAATGGCTTCCAAGAGAGTACAATTCACGACAGTGGAAAAAGTGGTACTCGTAGACCTTAAGTTTCTGAAGAAACTTTCGCACTGTTGACTACCGTACTGCCAAGGAATGAAATTTTCAACAGATCCTTCTGTTTGTAGCTCGAATATTGCGTTAAGTAATCCATGGGCGTTAAGTTCCACGCATACGTATGCATTGGCTGTGACGCCATTATTTGTGACCGAATATTCTGATTTCGTATTGAGCCAGGCACGCCACAAGCGTAAGAAGAAAACACTAAACCAAATACAGTAAATTCTGCTTTCAATATTGATTTCAGTACACAAAAAAGAGTTGATTATATAATAAACAACAATCAAATATGCCTTAGTGCCTTCACTACCGGGAACGTGTTTTTCAAGCAACGACCATATTCTTGGATGGGAAATTTTCTCTACAGCAAGGAAATTCATTTTGTCTTTGGAATTCAAATGGCTCAGAGCTAGCTGATGTTTATCTTTTGAAACATTATCTATCAGTATTTGCAAATGACCAACAGAGACAACAAAATTTCCCAGAGGCATAATAATAGACGGCTTCAACAATCTTGCTATAAATTTGGCGCCTATGTGAACAGTGTCCTGAGTACATGTGTACCGCGGCATAACAGTCGCATGGAATTCGGGAATATCGATATTTGTGCCTAAAACCGTAAAATCTGATTTTTGTATTCCAAGATTTGTTTTTATTCGCATGGATTTCATCAAGCGAGAATCTCCGTCAGATGAAAAACCAGCGACAGTGATTCCTCGCTGCTCCAGTTGTTTCACTATGAATTCCCAACGTTCAATTACATGATGAGCGTTGAACTTATTATCCGTGCCAAAAACACAAAGGCAATAACACGGGGCTCCATCTAGTAATGGCTGGACCATAAATGTATATAAAGAGGAAGCAATAGTGTTTTTGGCAAAGTGGTTCTCAATTTCTTTGGCGGAAGTTGCAAGGTACGCACAAGGAATAGGCATCCCGTTAGCTCCAAAGGGTAAAACAAACCCAACTAACTGGTTGGTCTGAGAATCGTATTGTACACGTCCTACTATTCCAGTGGCGTCCTCGCTGAGCCAAACAACTGATGGAAGGTTTCAAATTTTCAAAAAATGCTCCAGTTCAGTTATGCGGAGTGTGCCTTCTATTAAAGGAGTCGCGGACGAGCTGATGTGTCTCAAAATCGAACTTGTAGAAGGAATAGGCAAATTTTCCGCCAAAGAATCATATAAAATTCGACCACCCAGTATAAAAATATAAGTGAAATATAGTTTTAACGAAATGTCATATCTATTTCCCTGCTTCTGTTTTCCATAGTTTTTCAACGCACTCCTAATCAGCATAGGTAATAAAGTCGAATCTTTGTACTTTACAGCTGGAGATTTTAATAATGTACCAAATGAATCACAGTCACTAACAACGTCTTCTGATACAGCAACCTTTGATCGGACATGGGGAGTAATATTGTTGCCTTCAGAGCAGTTTGTCCGAGAACTACCCTGACCTACCGTTCCCCCGAACCGATGTTTAGAACACAGTGTACAGCTTGGCCAATGCTGGTTGTTGGCGAGTGCATAGTTATTCCACTTGTTGTAGGCGAAGAATGCATGAGATCCGTGATGGGAACAGCAGTTTCATTACCTAGTCAGAGTGTAGAGAAATAATGTTACAGGCGAGGTTACAGGTTTGGCATTGGGAGAAGAGAAACTAAACATAAATAATGAAATATTTTCATGTTTGCAGCGGAAATTACATGCAATTTTTTCAATCGTAAGCCGAAAACAGGACGAAATCCGAGACTAAAGCTTACAGACAAAACAAGATAAGTTAACGATAGCCGATAATTTTAGGTTGCTTCGACAGATTCCTTCATTGATTATACATACAGTTGATAGAATGGTTTATTTTGAAATACGACAATTCAATTGGGATGCAGCAGTTGAAAGAGGGGCTAATTAATACATTCTGTTTGCCAGAAAAGGTGTTTTTCCGTTCATAAATATCATGCAATATGCGAATCATTCCCATGCAGCATACCAGAAATCGATGGCGCGTTAAAATTTGGCGCTCTGGGGGTATCGTTTGCGTTTGTCATGGAATCTTGTGCATTTTCCTTTTCGGCATGAGTTTTCAAATGCCTTTGGTAATTAGAAAGAGACTATCTCGATTTGATATCCAATGTTTTGGTATAGACTATAGATGTCCGACAAACGGGGCATGCGAAAGTGGCTTCCAAGACTTCTTCGCTCATTTCACCCTTTCCATTTTTGTTCCCTCTCTTTGTTCTTGTCACTTCTATCTCGACGTCCATGCTCATCATTTTCTTCAACGCTTTATCGGCAGGAGTCTCTTCTCGGTCACACCGTTGTTTTTTGTTTGCTGATGACTTCAGTTGTTTCTTCAACTTTTTAATTTTTTCCTCCGCGCAAAATGCTGAAGAGTTTTTTTCGATTTGTGGTATTGCGCTGGGTTGCACTCGTTCACCGTAGTGATCCAAGGGCTTACTTTTAATATGTTCAGCAAGTTTTATAAGGAGAAACTTATCGCCATGAGTAAATTTGAATTCATCTGGGTTTTCAGCATACACCCCGAAGAATTCTTCTTTCTTGACCTTTACCTCATGAAGTAAATCTTTCATGGTGGTTTGGACAAATGCTTCGATCTGATCAATAGTTGATTCATCAACAAAACGTATAGAGACTGGATCATCCAAGCCATCGTACTTGCAAATATTTTTTATTAAAACAGGTATTTGAAGCCCTGATTCCTTCTCTACTTTATTCCAGAAACCTAATGACGGATTTCCGTCTTGGTTTTCTGTCGCCATTTTTCAAGTTTACTGCTGGAGGACCTACAATACAAGATACCAAGGCAAAAATTAGTACGTGGTTGATATTTTCCATTTCTTTTTATTGTTTATGAACTTAATGTTTACATTGACAATATGTCGGTTTGTTGAAAAAAAAAATACAAATCAATTTTTCGTCGAGTTTTTAGTAGAACTCTTGAAAAGCTAGACAGAACTCTCGCCAAGACTATTGAAATATTATAAATGTTAATAACATTCTGCACGCCGTTGTTTTCATCAACATTACAAATGTTTCAAATGATCGTACAAAATAATATTGAGACATTTTTTCTGTAGAACTATTGAGGAGCTAACTGAAACTGTAATGAGAAGTCAATTTTTCGTTCTGTTTTTGTTTTTTTAAATAAATGTTGCTAATTTAAGACAAGAAAAATGTTGTGTATTTCTGAATCGAATTACTGTTGATAAACTTATTTGTCAAGTTATTAGATGGCAACGACTTTTTAAGCAAAAAAAAATATACACAGCAGAGAAGCTCCTGGTTAGAAGTTTCTTCGGAGTTAAACATAATCAATGACATTTATCAAGCTTTCGAGTGACCCTATTGGAGCTTAATCGTTTCGAGTTACACAAATAGAGCTAATCAAAGAGGTGATTGATCATCGAGCTGATTATTTAATGTCAAGTAAGAAGCTTACCTTAGTAGAGAATATCCAATGAAAAGCACTGACTATGGACAATACTTTCACCACTCTATCACAGCACCAGAACACGCTCCAAAATACGATCAACTGAGTAGTGAGTAGGGGCCAGACGGCCCCGAATCGTTCGGATGTTTCCCGACGCTTTACGAGTCTTGCAACACGCGGTAAGGCTCAACGCTATCGAGCGCGATTTTCCTTAGCCGTCGCTTATTTTACGTTATTCGACGTTGCGCTGCGTTGCAGTGATTCGTCGTGATTTTTTCCTTAGCGATCGATTTAAAATAATTTTATCTGTACATGAATGATTTCTTCTTCTCGTGCTTAGGGGATACGTTAAATATAAAGGAAATACACAACAGAGCGTTAAGTGCTACTTAGCCAATAAGAGCTGAGTTTATTTTAACTTATTTTAACTTGAAAAAATCATGATTCTCGAGTGCGTCGCCCCTCGGTAATTTTACCATTGAATGCGTGTTTTGTTTATCAACGTTAACATATTAAAGAATTTGACAGTTTGATATAAATGATCCGAATGTGAAGACATTTTAATTCGATTATTCATCCAACCAATAACGTCTTCTTAATATACCCAGTAGTTGAAGTACCTATGGAACTACCACAGGCACTATGTGAGGCACTGGAGGTTGTGCCGGGGGGACAGGAGGTTGCGCATATCAATGGTATTATAAGAAATGATTACTTATATTCTTCCTTCTACTGGGTGCCCAAACTTGTTACTCAAGTTATCAAATCATCTGCATAGGTATTCGCACCAACTGCGACATGATGAAACTTCTGTCTTTGTATTGTATCCTTTTATATTTATATATGTTTTTCTATGTGTTCGATATGATCAATCTACTTTATTTGAAGAATATTTATTGCATAATAACTTCACCTTCAACATTTCAGAACGTGCAAGGCATGAATGTGCCGGTCAACGTTTGCGCTAGAGGCAAAAACGCCAACATTTAAGCCTCATGGCGCTTTTGTATGCCATGGCCAGCCCTTCCCGTGGAGAGGCACACAGGGACAGGGGCAGAGGCAGAGGCAGGGGTTGTGCAGGGCCCTCTGTCACTTTTTTTTTACCTATTAACAAATTTTCTTAATAACAAAATATATTATAACTTTTAATAAACAATAAATATATATTGAATATATATGGGGCATTCCAAGTGAAACCGAGAGGCATTTCCCTCAGGTCATCAGATCCTTGCATAACTTTTTTTTTCGCATTCATTCCACTTGAAAAGAAGCCCAATTTTTTTGCAGAATTTTCTCGCTACTCCTTTAGGTGGCGCGACGATCGTTTTTGTGTAAAAAAGGGTTGACTGAAAAACACCATTTTTAAAATTCTGAATTTTTTTCCACAGATTCTGGGTCATAAATAAGTAATATCTATCATGATTAGAAAGTGGGATGCGGCTGCCTCATATTTTTTTTATTAATTTTTATTTTTTTTCAATTCTTAAAACGAAAAAAAAAATAATTTTCAATAGTCCTCGGAGGAGTGAAAAAAAAAGAAAAATAAAACATGTCTTGGAAAATTTTGATATTTTGCATATTTTACCAAAATAAATGAGAAAAATCTTTTTTTTTTCAATAAAAAAGTTCTATATGCAAATATAATGAGAAAAAATTATTTCTGTACATATATATATTAAAATAATTTTTTCTCATTAATTTTGCACATTGATCTTTTTTATTGAAAAAAAAAAAAAGATTTTTCTCATTAATTTTGGAAAATATGCAAAAAATCAAAATTTTCCAAGATATGTTTTATTTTTCTTTTTTTTTTCACTTCTGCGAGGACCATTGGAAATTAATTTTTTTTTCGTTTTAGAAATTGAAAAATAATAAAAATTATAAAAAAAAATATGAGGCAGCCGCATCCCACTTTCTAATCATGATAGATATTACTTATTTATGACCCAGGATCTGTGGAAAAAATTTCAGAATTTTAAAAATGGTGTTTTTAAGTCAACCCTTTTTTACACAAAAACGATCGTCGCGCCACCTGAAGGAGTAGCGAGAAAATTCTGCAAAAAAATTGGGCTTCTTTTCAAGTGGAATGAATACGAAAAAAAAAGTTATGCAAGGATCTGACGACCTGAGGGAAATGACTCCTCGGTTTCACTTGGAATGCCCCATATATATTATAACGAAAAAAAAAAAATTATGTTGTTTAAACCCATCGTCATTTCTAATGCACGCTTATCACCTGTTACAAGAATAATTGATTGATATTTCACATATTTCATTTACAAGAATTTTAAATCAAATGAACAAGTATCTTCCTCATCTAAGTATGACCAGCCACATTAAAGGCTTCGAATGCATCTCTCAGAGTGGAAGACGTCTTACGCGGCATGATGCTTTATATTGTTCATTAAATTTTGGTATTTAGTCACAAACACCTCATTAAATCTTTGTCCACGGTATCATCTGCATACTAATTTTTACAATACATTTGCAATCATGTATTTATCCAGAATATGTCAGTAATTCATACATGATATACGAACCATGTAACAATTTTTCATCCTCTACAACTAATCATACAAATCTATAAAGTAGCAGGTACACATACAATTTCTAAAACTTGCTGTGAACTGCATCTTTCTAATACATCTGTATTTTATACACGATATTTGAACCGTATAACAATTCTTTATCCTCGATAACTAATAGATGGCACATTTTTCCTCAGTTTCATCATGTAGAGTCACATTTCCTCAAGGGCTGTAGCAAGCTCATCAACTGATCAAGATTGATTTATCTGCATAAATTGAATATAATAGGGTTATTTATATCCTCTTTCGCTGAATACTAACTTAAACCGCAAATAAAATTTAATATGCTGATAGGGTTATTTTTATCCTCTTTCGGTAAATACTTTTTTAAACTGTATGAATATTGAATATACTGCCACCTCGACATATAATTCGCATAACCTTAAAGGCTCGATCTCGTAAAATAAACGATATAATGAATATACTGCCACCTCGACATATAATTCTCATAACCTCAAAGGCTCAATCTCGTGAAATAAACGATAGATATCATTATTCCATCGAGCTCCGGTAATAATTGTAATGTAATGTAGAGAACAATTATCGCCTTCGAATCCAATTTTTCCAAATGATTAGTTAAATTCATTAATCCTCGTCACATTTTCATCCTTTTTCCCCGCAACTGTCACCGAGAAGAAAGAATATGACAAACAAATCATATGTTCCGCCATGCGCGATTATGTTGCCTCTCGTGGGCCATAGAGAGCGTTATTGTGTCATAGACCGACGAATTCGCTTTGTTTTTATTTAATTTTTTTATGTGTAAATTTCGTAGCTTGAAGGTACTCTCTATGTTGTTATGTAGCCGGACAAATGTGCAAGGAGAAATTCTGATCGTGAAACTGACCCTCTCGATTTTATAAATAATCATATCTCAGCTATCCGTACACCGATTGCATTGATATTAGGCTCAAATGAAATCTCTTTCGCATCTTATTCCTGCATTAAATCGGCGAGCCCTGAGATATTGCCTATATACGCTTAATGAAATAATATGGTTACCCCCACTCCTGCGCTGAACTCTCGTTCCGGTAAACGAGAGTGGTAAAGTCATGAGATGAATTTAAAAAAAAAAAAAATTCTGATGTAGTTGGCGCGAGACTCTACCGAGTCTCTTGATTTTGTTTTTGCAGATATTATGAGTTTCTCTATGGTCTTTCCGGCTATCATTATTTTTCGGCTACGGTCACTTCCTACTATTTTAAACACTGGCATCGTTCTGTAAAGAAAATGAATTGACAGGGTCGAATACCAAAAAAAAAAAAAATAATGATAACAATTCGACCTAATGAACCATCGATGGTATTTATTGACTTACAGTGAGCACGTCAAAATACAAGGCAATTGGACTAATTTTTCATTCATTACTACGATCTACCTGACTTGAAATCGTATTTCTTCCTATAGATAGCTGACCTGTAAGGGTAGCCGATTTTTCTACATATTCTTTGCGTTAATGTGAACGATTAATCGTATGGGATTCGGGATATCTGAAAAACTTCGAAAATAAAGTTACGGGAACGGGTGAAAACACTTTTTCAATTTTTTTTTTTCAACCATCCGACGTTATTCCTCACATGAAATGATACTGATAACAAATCAGCAAGTCTGTAACATCAATAGTTCAGGAGGTCTGATTTTCTGCATCCAATCCCTCTAGTAGAAAGGAAATAAATCAGCATGAATCAAATGGCAATAAAAATAAATAATAGGTCGTCTGATCAAGAATGGCATTTTTCGTAGGTAGAATTCAGAGCTCGTTAAATTGCCATTCCGTACTGAAACTTAACTCCGTTCATAGTGCCTAATCGATAGACAGACAGAGGAGTGTGACTTAATGGTCTCGTCGGTCGCAATTCATAGAAACGAATAATAGGATAGAAAATCGTTATACATTTTTCTATAATAAAAGAAATATTCAGATGGTCATCAGCTAATATAAGTACAATTTTCTTTTGTCTAATAACAACGGCGTCCCCATTCTTATAAGTCGTGCCTTTTATAAGCACAGAAGAGCATTGTTGCAAATCTGAGGGCAATTTTGCATTATGAATTGCAGTTTGTATCGATTCTGTAAACATATTCGACTCGAAAGTGGTCTCATTTTTGAGAGAACTCGCGTACTTTAAATTAGATCCCATTCGCAGTGAACTTTGAAAGAGTTCATGCTTTTCACTCAAGGAGTGTGTGACGTTCAGAAAATTATGAGAATATCTGATCACTCTTTTGAAGAAAGTATGTTTGCTCTCAAATCTCAAAGTCCAACGTTGATCAGTGGTTCCCCAGCAAGCACAGTTATATTACATTTGCATAACGGCAGTGCTACATGGTAAACCATGTAACATAACATCAGTATCACACCTGCGTAACATGGGAGTTAGAATTTCCCACTCACTAGTAGTATAGCTGTTGCATAACGAACGTGCAACATTGTTAAACTACAAGTTATCGCTGTTACATAACAGCAATACGTTTGTTACACCAAAATTGATGTGGCTTTCGTATAGCTATAGTCTACTGTGAAAATCTTATTATTCACGTTAAGTATTTCAATTGAATGGAACTATTTGGACCTTAAGAGTCGTTGAAAAGAAAAAAAATAAATAAATTTACACATCTCCACCGTCTAGTGGGCTCACCGTATATGTATACATGAAAACGCTTTTTCATTTCGCTACTAAAAACGCCACCCATTTTTTTGCCCTGATCGAGATTTGAACTCACGCCCGTTCGCATTACTAGTCGCACGCTCTATCCACTACGCCAAACTACCCGATAATGACTGCATCAATGTTTCCGTATTTATTCGGAGTCTACATATCAACAACTTTACGTATTTAATTAAAGCCGAAAATTCACTAATTTCTAATAAATGATACAATTTGAATCGGTGAGATCCGCTCATATATAGTTTGTGCTGTTTGCAGGGCAGCAATACTGTAAGTATGAATTTTTTTTACAAAATTCATACTCACTGTGAAAATTTACAAAAAATTACTAATTATGACATTAATTCTTACGCAGTGTAAAAATTTTTTGATATCGATCACTAGTTTGAAATGCATTTGTTTTACACTTGAAACTTTAGTCCTTTTATGGCACTTAGTATCATATTAATATTAACGGGTCGAGCTTTAGAGGAATTTTTTTGAGTTAATCAAATGATTTCATCCTTTTTTTAGATAAAATATGTCCTTGGGCATTTTAAACATAGTATTCACTACACGCTGCTCTATAGCAGGAACTATAACTCATCAAGAGACCGATAAATCATCCACTAGTTCTTTGACACACACGTGTTATTAACTGTTATAGTTGCAGTTTAGGTTAGGTCACATAGCGCGCTTGATATACAATGATTAAAATCAAAATAAAATCAAGATCATGCGTAATCAACCAGAATTTAAGAAACGCGTTGAATAGTTTTAAATCAAGTACTTCATATTATACTTGCTTAAAACCTCAGCAATTTCAAACACAGTACGGGTCACAACTAGACTCAGCACGATACAAACGCCCGACGCGCGTAGACGTGGACAATGTGCGGAACAGGCGTGAAAATCGCGGGCGCTCGTGCCGAGTGAACATAACCAACAAAAATGAAAACTATAGTATAGGTATATCCACCCAGTTACTACAAGATAACAGTGTTCTTCAATTGTCATACCTTCAAATAAAATTGTAGCGGTTTGAGAATATTGTTATATTCTATAAGATGCTACATAACGTTCAAGGATCTGTTATGCTGCATTTGTTATGTTACACTAGTTGCATCAATCTAATTTTATGAGAAACCAGAATATATAACAGCAATGTCACCGTTATGTTAAATTTTTTATGTCACTTTGTTAACTTGAATATAACATAACAGTTATATACTGTTACATTTTGTGTTTGCTGGGTCAAATTTAGCAGATAATTCCGCATAGTGTGAAAGAAAATGATGCTTTGGACATAATGGGATCGAAGGAAAGATTTTGACTCTGAAACTCAAATATCCGTCTATTAAATCTTGGAGATAAGGGAGGTACGACGTGTCTATCTTGAGTGCGCAGACTAACTCCATAATTTCTATCAATAATAGGAGAGCTGACCATACAGGATCATCAGGATCTTTAATTAGATCGCGAATGAACAAGGGAAAAAGTTTCAGAAAGCACCAAATCTGCCAGGCTCCACCAACAATTCTATTGCTTTTAGCTTTGATCGGTTTATCTTTTGCATCGTACGTAGAATACGGAAACGAATTCATCTTTTCATTCAACTTATCATAAATGAACCAACGCTTTTTGACTAATTCTTTAATGAAAAGATGAACATTGTACGCAACGATACCTTCCTGAGTATCATGTCCCAAGCATGGAGGTAATCCAGGCTGACAAACTTGAAAGCTATTCAGCTGGGTAAATATGGAATCAAACTTGATGCCCCTATGATCTTGCAAGCATTTAGCAGTTATCTCCTTGAAAGATTCTTTATAGGATTCTATAGTCCTAGAAGAATACTCCTGACGACTATATTCGTCATAGTCAACTTGTTTATTTTCTGAGTTGACAGATATTTGATTTTTAGTACTTCTTATTTTGACACACTTATGTTTTTTGAAGTGACTACTGAGTCGGTTTTTCATACCAAAAGAACTTTTTGTTTGCAATATTGGAGTTTTTTTAGACACTTTTCGTTTGATTATACGTTTGAATAAACAATACCGACAATAATGAGCCGCGGTGCTGAAATTTTCAACGAATCCACCCAAGGAATGACTGCCTAAATTATCTCCAGCAATGTGAACTAATCCACCTTTTCTGAAATTATTAGAGGATATCTCAATTCTTTTAGTTTCTAATATTTTCAAATCGTCGACAATTCGTCCATATATCTTCAGATGATCAAATTGTTCTTCCCTACACAAAGCAACCAACTGGATAGAGTTAATATGAGTGCGACATGAGTAGGTAAATTTCCTAAAGACATGTAAACAGCGAGTATTTTATATTTTTTTTTTGCTGATCCTAATGGATTCACAATTTCAAAACTATCTTGGTAGAGTATCAATCTGAGAGCATTGGGATTATCTTTGAAAAAACGATTTTCAGAAAAAGCAGATCCGTCTGTGAAGTCTTGCAATAGATTAGGCACCGGTGAAATTTTTTCGTCCAAATAACCTTCCAGAGATTTATCTGTCAACAGTGCTTTTAGTGTTTCAAGAATCGGTACATAATGGAAACATTGTTCTTTGCCATTGACGATTCTGAGAAGAACTTGTTCCGGTGGGACATAAGAATTATTTTTCTTGTAAAACTGTTTACGTTTGTATTGGGTATTCAGTAATTGGTTGCTTTTATAGTAGGGATCCGCGTCCAAGACTTTGATTAATATTGAGTTTACAATATCAGGTGCGACATTTTCTTCCAACAAGCACTTTTCGAAAGCTTTTGATGTGATTTCTTGACTCTAACTGTAAATTATATTACGTCGCCTCGTCCTCTAGGTCAAAAGGTAATAGTAACGTTAGTTGCTCGTTCCAGTCCACAGTATCAATCTTGTGGTACTAATTTTTACCGCTTGCAGGCGCTCCTCGCGGAGCCGGGATTTCATTACGTTTTTCTGTGCGGTCCAAGACACACGTCTTTCTCACGACGCGAAGAAAACGCAGAAAAAAGTGCCCAAAATGGGCTCAGACTCGGAAAAGTCGGGGCACAAAAGCAGAAAACAGTCGTCGAGGGAACTGGAAGATGAGAACGCGAAGTTGTGGCGAGCTGTTAAGGATTTGAAGAAGAAAATCAAACGGCGTCACTCCGGTAGCCGACGCCATGCCGCTTCGCATGATCAACGCCACAGGAAGAAAAGAAAACATCAAAGGAGCTACTCAGAATCTTCAGACAAAGACGATGTTAAGCGAAGCCCGCGAGGCTCGTCGCCTCGTAGTCGGAGACAACAATCTGTAAGTTCATCAAACAAAAGTTCTAGAATAGCGGGCAGCCATATGACCGGCAGAGAGAGTGGTGAGCGTCATCCGCGAGAGGCGTCACACTCTGGCCGAGACCAGCAGAGGGCGTCCCAAAGTCCGAGTCACGGTGCTTCCCGTGACCGCCAGAAGGCATTTCGTAGCAGCAGCCGACAGAGCTGTACGTCACAAACGGCGCAAAACAAAGAAAATTTTGAGAATCAACTAGATGAATCCTTCCTAGAGCTGTTTGGTACAAATATTTCAAATGATAAGCTCACTGGACCCCCATCCACGACGCATTGAGACCAATTTATTTCATCCTATTTTTCGGTTGATAAACCGAACGGTGGAAAAAGATTTATACTGAACTTGAAAAAATTTAATGAACACATAATCCCACCTCATTTCAAAATGGAGGATCGAAAGACAGCCACCAGTCTAATGACTAAAAATTGTTTCATGGCCTGTTTGGATCTGAAAGATGCATATTTTTTAGTTTCCGTAGACACAAAGTAACGAAAATACCTCAGATTTTCTTTCAATGCTGAATTGTACGAATTTAATTGTCTCCCGTTCGGACTTTGCACCGCCCCCTTCGTCTTTACCAAACTAACAAAACCAGTCGTGCACAAATTGAGGTCAAAGGGTCTCATATCAGTCATATACCTAGACGACATCCTCTTAATAGGTCGATCACAACAAGATTGCTCAGCTAACCTTCAAGAGACTAGATCTCTGTTAGAGTCACTTGGCTTCATTCTGAATCTTGACAAATGTCAATTAAAACCGTCAACTTCTTGTAAATTTCTTGAATTCATTCTAAATTCAACGGATATGCGAATCGAACTAACAGACCAAAAAAGAAAAAGTATTTTAAGACAAGCAGAAAAATTTAGGTACAAGAAAAATTGTAAAATCAGGGAACTAGCTCAGTTCATAGGATCTCTGATCAGCTTGTCCAGCCGTGAAATACGGACCTCTTTACACCAAAAGGCTAGAGAGACAAAAGTTTTTGGCATTAGAAAACGCGAATGACAATTTTGATAAAACAATGGATCTACCCAATTCTCTAGACTCGGACCTTGACTGGTGGATTAAGCAAATTCCAATCACAACTAACCCGGTGAGAAAAAATAATTTCAAACTAGAGATTTTCTCGGACGCGTCATCAACAGGTTGGGGCATTTTTTGTAACAGCAACAAGTCGCACGGCTGGTGGAGTGTTCAGGAAAGAGAGGAACATATTAATTACTTGGAACTGAAAGCTGCCTTCTATGGTCCGAGGTGTTTTGCTACAAATCGGAAGTCGTGTGAAATACTGTGACGTTGCAAGTCACAAACCCCAAACCACGCGGGGAAACACGAAGATAAACGACTAAAGTCGAAGCTAGCCGAGGCCGGGCAGCAACGTGAGCTGACCGGCACTCGAGTTCGACAAGTGCGATAAGTGTGACCCAAAAATTGGAAACAACTGAAGCAATACAGCGAAACCCGAGAGAACCTACGTTACGGTCAGTACCGTCCGAATTAACCCTTTTTCACCGTATCCTCAGTTGACGAACTAGATAGCTAGCACCCACGCACACCCACACACACACACTACTGTACAATAGCATAAGTTCTTATCAATAAATAAAACTAATATCAATTACCGAACACGAGTCGGCCACTGATTCACTCTTCCTCGTCCGCTTTCACCCCCCCCAACCTTTACTAGCGGCCTAGCAACCCGTTACAAAGTGGCGCCCAACGCAAAAACTCACAGATAACCCCACATACACAGGACGAGAAACACAAAATCATTAAACGTACGCAATAATTAATAAACGAACGTAGAAAAATTCAAAAAAGAAACGGTTGAGACACACACATACAAATAGAACATACACAACGATGGCACAGAGACGGTATAGCGAGCCGGCGTTACCGGTAAACACACACGCATACGGACCAATACGCGCGCACTTCGAAAACAACACGGTACAGGAAGGCACAGCAAACGTACATAACGCGCAGAGATACATACAAACGCAGAATAGCTTCACAGACATCCCACCACGTATACAAGTACATGTTCCAAACAGGGAGGATAGACAACCAAACACACAGAGTATATTAGACGAACCGATAATAACAGAAAGAGAGAGACAACACACACTACACAGCACACACATACACAACACGCAGCCGACATACTCCGACATAACGGACTACATGCAGGCCGGACCACTAAACCATACATACACACGAGCATACGGGCAAACACCCGGCAGAGAACGACTAAGACAAGAGACAACAGGCGCGGAAACGTTCATAGGTACAAACACACGTCAAACGCAAGGGATACGAAACCTGATAGAGTTTGAAGATCCGCCGGCGGAAAGACACGAGTACCGAGTAGAACCGAGGACATATGACACACAAACGATACAGCCGAACAACACACACAACGCACACTATAACATACCGATGAAAACAATACAGGCATGGAACATTAAATACTCAGGCGCGGAAAACGAAGACGCATACGAATTCATACAATGTGTACGAGACTTACAGATAGGGTACGATATCGCAGACGGCGATTTAATCAAAAATTTAGCACCCATACTACACGGTAGCGCAAGACAATGGTACAGACTAAATAGAGGATCATGGAACACACTAGACGAATTCGAAAGCGATTTTTTACATACATTCCAGGATACGTTACGTAGAGATAACCTAGAAGACGAAATAAGAAACTATGTACAGAAGGACACACAGAAAATCACACCTTTTTTAACACAAATGCGCACACTCATGAATCAGCTGACACCCCCCTACACACCCCAGAAACAATTGGAAATCGCGTATAGAAACCTGAAATTCGAATACCAAACATATATAAAACCATACGAATTCGCGAATTTTTACCAACTAGAACAGGCAGGTAAACAATGGGAAGCGAATATAGCACGACACAAGGCAAGACAAAACACACGTACGACGCAAAACAACTACCAACTCAGAGCAAGTAATACAAACACGCAACCTACATACAACACACAGACACAACCACGCAGAGCACTACTGCCAACACCGAACATACCACCAACACACACACAGGCGACACAGTCAACGCCAACATACACAACACAACAGAATATACAGACAGGTACAATAATACGCAAATGCTTTAATTGCAACGAGCCAGGACACATGAAATGGCAATGCACTAAACCACAGCAGTCGGGAAACGAGTAAGGGAATACCCAGCACGGGTGGAGGTAACTCCCGGAACTCAAACACACACACCCGATCAAGTAGCATACATACATTTTCCACGCGATCCGAGATTTCACATAAAAATAGAGATGGACGGGTTACAATTTAATGCACTAATAGACACCGGAGCCACACACTCGTACTTAGGACAGAAGATAGGAGAAATACTAAGGGAAAGACAAGCAAAAATACAGGACACACCGAACAGAACAGTCATAGTAGCCAACGGAACAAACGCGGGTATATCGGGAATAACCACACGCATGATCCAATTAGCACAAACAGTCAGGGGGATAGAATTCGGGATAGTACCTACACTAACGTGGACATGCATTCTCGGAATCGACGCGATCAGACAATTCGGGATGCGACTAGACTTCGCGCAGGACACATGGACACTAGACAAAGAACCAAACCGAACGTATGTAATGGAACGGTGGCCAAAAACAACTCCAATTCCAATAGAAGACGAAATCGAACAAACCGGGAAAACAGATCAGGTGCAAAAGAGTAGCGGGGAAAAAGAAACACAAACACATAAGGAAATGAGAGAACAAGAGACACAAACACACACAAAACAAGCGAAGGCAGCGGCCTTACAAGAGAAATTAACGAAAAATGCACTTGCACAGAACCTAAACACGGAAGTAACCAAACAAACACCAACAAACAGGCTAGACAAGCGTAAACCACTCCTACCAACCCCGGACATCCCACCGAATCCAAACCTCTACCCCAGATACAATAACAGAACACCGCGGATTTGCAGCGGGATACAACAACTCACAGACACACAACACACGGAACTACAATCACTCTTAACAAACAAAATCACGTCACTCCCAGGACAACTAGGACTAACACACTTGACAGCACACAGAATTGACACACAGGGTCACGCACCCATAAAACAAAGATATTACATGGTATCACCGAAGATAAAAGACGCGATTTACGAAGAGGTAGACAAAATGATAAGGGAAGACGTAATAGAACCCTCGGACAGCGAATGGTCGAGTCCAATAGTAATGATAAAGAAACCCAACAATACGTACCGATTTTGCCTAGACTTCAGAAAAGTAAACTCAGTATCACGAAAAGACGCATACCCACTCCCATACATGACAGCAATACTCGACAAACTACGCGCAGCACAATACATATCAAAACTTGACTTAAGCCAAGCATACTTTCAAATACCATTACACACAGACAGTAGACACATAACAGCGTTCACGGTACCGGGAAAAGGCCTATATCAATTTAAAAGGATGCCATACGGATTAACAGGAGCACCAGCGACATTCCAAAGATTATTAGACAAGATAATAGGACCAGAATCCGAACCATACGCTTTTGCGTACCTAGACGACATAATAATCGTAACACAAACGTTCGAAGAACACATACACTGGTTAGGAACAATACTAGACAAAATAAAACGCGCAGGACTTACAATCAACCCGGATAAATGCGAATTCGGGTGCGCACAGGTAAAATACCTAGGATATGTAGTAGACAAACACGGATTACACGTAGACACAGACAAAATACAGCCTTTATTAGATTACCCAGAACCCAAAACAATCAAACAACTCCGACGACTAGTTGGAATGGCCTCATGGTACAGAAGATTTATCCCAAATTTCGCACACATAACAGAACCACTAACACGACTCTTGAAAAAAGATCAGAAATGGACCTGGGGAACAGAACAACGACACGCGACAAACACAATAAAACAGATTCTTACATCACCACCTACACTTACATGTCCCGATCACACAATACCATTCCAAGTACAGACAGACGCGAGCGGCACAGGCCTAGGAGCCGTACTCACACAAGCGAAAACAGACGAAGAACACGTAATAGCGTATGCCAGCCGTGCATTAAGCGAAGCGGAGCGAAAGTACACAACAACAGAGCGCGAATGCCTAGCGGTAATCTGGGCAATACAGAAATTCAGACCATACCTAGAAGGATATCACTTCACGGTAATAACCGATCATAGCGCACTTAAATGGCTACACAATTTAAAAAACCCGACAGGTAGATTAGCACGGTGGGCACTAGAACTGTTAGAATACGACTTTGAAATAATACACAGAAGAGGTTCGGCACACCAAGTGCCAGATGCACTATCACGTCTACACGAAGAAGAAGAACACATACAATTAGGCGCGACAGAACACACAGACGACAAATGGTACACATACAAAAAGACACAAGTACAAACAAGACCAGAAAAGAACGAAGCGTGGAAAATACGCGACACACACCTATACTTCCATAGACCCGATCCACTACACTCTAACTTATTACCCGATACCAACCCATGGAAACTAGTCATCCCCAAAGAAAAAATCACACAAATACTACACGAAAACCACGACACGACACAAGCAGGACACTTAGGAATAGAAAAAACATACCAGAGAATAGCTAGGGAATACTACTGGCCAGGGATGTACAGAGACACGGTAAACTACGTACGGAGGTGTGAAATCTGCCAAAAAACAAAGGTAGAACAAAGACAACCGGCAGGTCTCATGGGACATAGAATAATAGAGGAACCATGGACAGTAGTAGCTTCCGACATCATGGGTCCACTACCCTTATCAAAAACACGACACCAATACATCATTGTTTTCCAAGACTTATACACTAAGTGGACAGAGATAATACCATTACGAAAAGCGACGGCACAGACAGTAGAGCAGGCACTACACACACACGTAATATCACGATGGGGAACACCACGCGTCATACTAACCGACAACGGAACACCATACATAAACAAACTAATACGGGAGCTAACGCAAAAATTCGGTATCAGACACACAACAATCCCACCATATCATGCGCAAGCAAATCCAGTAGAGAGAGTAAATAGAACAATAAAAACAATGATACAAGCATACGTAGAAAAAGATCACAGAGACTGGGACGTACACTTACAAGATCTGCAATTCGCAATAAACACAAGCACACACACATCCACAAAACACACACCAGCATTTTTAAACCTCGGGAGAGAGCTGAAGCCGACACAGTGCCTACGGAACCAAATCGAGAACGAGGGAGAGGTAGAACTACAGGACACAGACAAATGGACGGAGCACCTACGGAGACTACAGATAATTCGGGAAGAAGTGCAAAAACATCTGACAGAGGCAAACGAAAAACAGGCACATTATTACAATCTAAGACGTAGAAACATCGAATTAAAGGTAGGAGATAGGGTTCTCAAAAAGAACCACACACTCTCGTCAAAGGTAGACCATATAGCAGCAAAACTTGCAAACAAATACACAGGTCCATACATAATAACGAATAAAATGTCTCCCACAGTATATGAGCTAAAATCAGAAAACGGAAAAGACGCCGGAAAATGGCACATAGATAATTTAAAACTATACATATAAAGAGTAAAACCCGTAAAAATACATGTGACTAATAATACATTCAATATATTATAGACAACCGCAAAAATGGACAGGACACGACAAACGAATACAACAGGACGCCGTTACACACCAGGACTGCTACCAACACCAGGACAGACGACACAGATACACGGATATAGGACACAGGAGACACTACAAACAAGCATACAAATACAGAGACAGTACAACATACACCCACCAACACCGACACGACGCACACTCCTACCGATACCGGAGGAGCACACAACAACGAACACCAATACACAGACAGATACAACCACACAATACACGCCAGCTCCGATACAGATACGACGTACACTACTGCCTACACCAACACAATACATACCACACGGAACACCAACACCAAAAATACCGCTACTACAAACACCAGGTCAAGCACCACACACACACAGATACCCAAACCCACCACACACACACTCAACTCCGATAATACACCCTACAAACACCACCCACGACACACACAAGAGCACACTTACGCGCACAGACTCACAAGACGCAATAGATCAACTAGCACGACGAATTGACACACAAATATTAATAATGAGACAATCGAACAGATATGACGCATACAGGAACAAAAACACAAAGACACCACACCAACGGAAATACAACTCATCGACCTAGACAACTTACCCCCATACAGACCACCATCACCACCGACACCAACCATACCCACACTTACACTACCAGCTTACAACACAACCATAAGACACCACAGACGCACCAGATCACGAGCACACCCACCATTCCCGAAACAATACCAAATTACGCCAAAAGAACACATACAAAAGAAAACTCACACGCACACACAAAACACAATCCGCATACGCACCAGGAACGAAGACACAGACACAGAATCAGAAACATACGAAACACCAGACGAAATGGACACAGAATCAGAAACATACGAAACACCAGACGAAATGGACACAGACACAGACACACTAATAATTGAAATAGACGACACAGACACTATACAATAAACACACACGAAACGCATAAAGAGGATAACGACAAGGAGGAACGGAACAAGATACAGCAACGACAACAACACAGGAACGACACAGACACAAGAACGACACGGGAAGAAGACACAGGAAGTAGACGAGAAAACACCGGAGAAACGCAACAAAACCGATAGCATCAAGAAAAACAGATACTAGAACAGAATAGACGTAAGAACAATACAAAGTATAAAACACAGTCGTAGGATACAGAACGAGAGACAAAGTAGGAAAAACACAAACAAAAAAGTAAACAATAAGCAAAAGTAATAATAGTATAAATTAGTTATAAAGGAACTGGAAGTAAAACACACGAAACACACAAACATTAGGGACACAGGCAAAAAGGCTCACCCTGTAGGCTTCGCCCCGCGTGGGGAGGGGGGAGTTGTGACGTTGCAAGTCACAAACCCCAAACCACGCGGGGAAACACGAAGATAAACGACTAAAGTCGAAGCTAGCCGAGGCCGGGCAGCAACGTGAGCTGACCGGCACTCGAGTTCGACAAGTGCGATAAGTGTGACCCAAAAATTGGAAACAACTGAAGCAATACAGCGAAACCCGAGAGAACCTACGTTACGGTCAGTACCGTCCGAATTAACCCTTTTTCACCGTATCCTCAGTTGACGAACTAGATAGCTAGCACCCACGCACACCCACACACACACACTACTGTACAATAGCATAAGTTCTTATCAATAAATAAAACTAATATCAATTACCGAACACGAGTCGGCCACTGATTCACTCTTCCTCGTCCGCTTTCACCCCCCCCCAACCTTTACTAGCGGCCTAGCAACCCGTTACAATACTACTACGTGTTGATAACACTACAGCGATTTCCTACATCAATAGAATGGGTAGCATTCAGTTCCCAAAATTGAGTGAGCTCTGCAGAAAAATTTGGCAGTGGTGCGAAGCACGTAATCTCTTGATATTCGCTTCATACATAAAATCAAAGGAGAACACAGAAGCTAACGCTGAATCTCGTGTAATCTCAGAAGATACAGAATGGGAGCTTAATACAGAAGCATTTGCAGCGATCGAACAGGCCTTTGGAAAATTTGATATAGATTTATTTGCCACAAACAATAATGCAAAATGCTCACAATTTATATCCTGGCACAAAGACCCACATGCGTGCACAGTAGATGCGTTCACAGTCTGTTGGTCAAAGTATTATTTTTATGCTTTTCCACCTTTTTCAATCATTACAAAGGTTCCACAAAAAATTGTTATTGACATGGCGGAGGGGGTCCTTGTAGTGCCAAATTGGCCTACTCAGCCCTGGTTCCCCATGTTCAATAACCTTCTAGTCGCAGACCCATTACATCTGAAACTAAGTGAAAATTCACGACTTTCACCTTTCAGGAAGCAACACCCAATGAATCTTACCCTGGTGGCGGGCTGATTATTAGGAAATCTTTCACACTGAGGGGAGTACCAGATGGAGCAACACCGATGTTACTTGCCTCATTGTCAGGGGGAACAATTAAGCAGTACGAAAAGCCAATAAGACTCTGGTGGGAATTCTGCCAAAAGGAAAGGATATGCCCATTTGGGGCCTCCGTAACAAGAGTTATCGAGTTCCTAGCTCAAGAATTTGAACATGTCAAATCCTATGGCACACTAAATAGTTATCGGTCTGCATTATCCCTCATAGTTCTCAAAGAGATCAGGTAACGACCCTCAGGTAAAAAGATTTTTTAAACGAGTTACAGCTCTCAAACCTCAAAGACCAAAGTATGACTATATATGGGAACCAGCACCTGTCCTGAAGTATTTATCCTCCCTCTGGCCCAATGAAAGAATTGATCTGAAAGACTTAACAAGAAAACTAGTTACATTACTAGCCTTAATTACTGGTCAACGAGTCCAGACAATAAGCAAAATTAGTCTCGACAACATTAAAAAATCAGAGGATATCATTTACATCATGATCCCAGAGAGAATAAAGACTTCAGGAGTAAACCATCCCCAACCACTACTAAAAATACCTTACTTCAGAACCAAACCAGAACTCTGAGCTGCAACAGCCTTAATGCAATACCTGGAAGTAACTAAAAATATCTGTCATAAAAACGAAATAAGATTATTTCTTACATTTAAAAAACCCCATCACGCAGCAAAAGCTGCAACTATAAGTAGATGGGTAAAAGAAACACTGGGGCGAGGAGGGGTGAATACAAGCCTATTCTCTACTCACAGCACAAGGCACGCATCAACTTCTGCTGCCTTTAGGAAGGGAGTTAATGTAGAAATAATAAGAAAAGCAGCCAGTTGGAGTAAAGAATCTGAGGTCTTCGCTCGTTTCTATAACCGGCCATTGATAGAAACCTCAAACTTTGCTACCACTATAATTAATCTGAATTCTGAAGCTCAAGCCGAATGAGATTACCGAAAGGCTATTATTATTATCAGTAAAAATCAATATTATAACTATATTACTATAAAATAATGTTTGTTACTGCTGTAATTAATTCAAATTCCGAAGCTTAAACCAAATTAGATTACCAAAGGGGCCATTATTATTATTAAAACTTACTATTATAACTATACTATTATAAAAGAAAATATAAGTGCAAGTTACTACTATTAAAATTAAAATAACGAATACCAATTTATAATTTATCATTGTTATACAAAAAAAAAAAAACAATAATAATAATAATCACACAATCATACTGTACCTGAGTTATCTAAATGAAAGAGGTATATTACTCGCAACAATTCTGTCTCTAAACAACTACCTTTTGATCTAGAGGACGAGGCGACGTAATATAATTAAACAATCAAACGAACTTACCTAAGTGAAGTTCGATTGTAATTATATGAGTCGCCTTGTCCGAATAGGTCAAAACCCACCCTAGCTTAGAGCTTTCCCTTTCCCAAGGCAAGTGCAACTGCTAACAATAACACTTGCTATTGTTGCAAGTATACGCTTTGAAGGTAATGAAGTCCCGGCTCCGCGAGGAGCGCCTCCAAGCGGCAAAACTTACTATTAGTACCACAAGCTTTGGATACTGTGGACTGGACCGAGCAACTAACGTTACTACTACCTTTTGACCTATTCGGACAAGGCGACTCATATAATTACAATCGAACTTCACTTAGGTAAGTTTGTTCGATTGTTTAATATTATTTAATTCCAATACAAGAAGTTGGATAGTACTCGCCGGAACGAGATATTGACTTTCAAACTTCAAATATAAATTTGCTAAATTTATTAGGAAGTGATGGTTCGTAGCGTCGCATTTTGTCGAATTAATTTGATCGTTATCGTCTGCCACAGAATTCCCGATCTCATACGACAGATTGTCTACTTCTGCCTTAGTTTCATTATGATTTGATTTTTCATTAATCCCGATATTATCATCAACAACTTTGCAAGGAATACTCCGATGACATTTTGATAGATGTCCGGTGAAAGACTGGACGTTATCGTATCTTTTATCGCAGTTCTCAACAGGACATTTGACTTTTAAACTACTCTTCATATGATCTTTCAACTGTTTTACAAAGTGCCTATAATTCACAAAAACCTGCTGGCATAGATATAATGAACAAATGAGTCGAGCATTTGGATTTTTAGCTGCAATTATAACATTATTATGCATTATTTCGGCCTTAACAGATACATTGTGTCCCATTAATAAAAAAGAGATTGTAACGGATATGACGAAACTTCCGTCACCGCAAAATGCGCACTGCGCAATGCGCATGTATAGAGTAATGCGCGGTTTTTGTTCGAACGACTATTTTATTATCAGTGTAACCTATTGTTCTGTCACAGACATCAAGTCATTATAAACGTTGGTTTCAGATCTACAAATGTTGAAAGTTGTCGTTGAAGTTGATCGTCAAACTGTTCAGATTATAAGCTAATACAATTATGATATATAGGTATAATACCGATTACGGAGTAAGTTTTTACATCGAATATATGATAGATAGAATTCATCTGGTAATCAATTTTACTCTATCGATTCTGATCTACTTCTCGACCATTCACATCATTTGCAGCATTTTGCGAGTAGTCTATAAGTTCGTTATAGGGATCTGCACGCAGTTCTTTTGGATGTCTTCTGCAGTATTCTATTCGGAAGTATTAATGGAATAGAATCGATGAAAATGTGTAGGATGGATGTGTAGAAATGTGTAAAATAAATAATTAGCTAACGGTATTTGATTGCATATATCCCGTAACTTCTGCATGGTTGCTTTTGTCGAATCTTGGATTCATTCATTATTTCAATATGTGGTGCCCAGAGTCGGCTTCGCAATTCGTTGCCTTTGAACAGAAATCCACGTGTATCCAGGTTAGCTTATGTGAAATACCTAATGGCCTGGTACAAATTTTTAATTTCATGTATCTCGATGAATTCTACGATACAAGGTTCGTGCTTTGGAAAAAAAATCCAACCCAATGAAGACTACTGACTTGCAAAAGCCACAGTGGGATAAGAATGGTGAATCAGCCCCGGAAAGATATTCTTATCATACTTCGAGGATATCTAGGTACTGATAAAATACTAAGATCCTTAAAGTTTCAGATGTCTATCTCAATTGGTTTTCGAGAAAACGAATAAAAATTAAAGAATAGAAAATTTGTTTCTTCTCAAGATTGACATAACCGATTGATCTAAGCATTTAGCATGTTTTTGAGGCTCGCAAGAGCTCTTTCAAAAATAAATAACAGTTACATAGCTTGATGAGATCCTTAATAAAAAAATGTTTTGACTGGATTCTGTTATTTAATTATGATACAATTTTGGTACAATCATGAAAATATTGTTTTCTCAAGCCTTATATGCTACCCTATATCATATATTTTTTGCAGATTTCTTAATGAGATACGCCATTGTCTAATAAAAACCATTTGTTAGCTCAAGTAATTAATTTATTTTGATGTTTTTAGCTTCAATTCCCCAAAGTCCATAAGGTGACAAGCAGGGTAAAAATGCCTTCTGCGAATATATATCTCAATAATATTTCATGAATAAGTAGGTATGTACTATTAAAATACTGAGATGCTGAGAGTATCAGATCTCAAGATCGTATCAGGTTTGTGATAAAAAAAACTAAAGAATGTAAAGTCATTTTTTCCCCAGGGTTTACCTAACAGATTCGTTTGAAAATTTAATAATATGTTACTGAGGGAATCTAGAGCTTTTATAGACACAATAAACAGATTTTTAGCTTAATGAATTCATGATACAAAAAAATTATTATCTCTCAAGCTTTTGCTTTCACCGTCAGACTTTTAGAGCAAAATTATGAAACTATTGTTTCTGCATTCTTCATAGATTCTTCAATAACTCGTATTTCTTCAAAATATTCGTGACGGTACATCGTAGTTAAAAAAAAAAAAAGCATTTTTTCGCCAGAAAAACTGAATTATCAAACAACGGAAGAAAAATTTTGGTTGTAGTGAATTTAGCAGCCAAGCTGAACTCAAAATTTCAATGCACTAATCAAGTTTCAATACTAAAGTTTTTTTAACCGTAAGATTTCCACTCAATTTGAACAGCGTATTCCACAGAAGACCGAAAAAAAATAAAAAGAACATTCTAAATTTTATATCGAGTAAAATGTGTATTGAAAATTTGAGTTCGGCTTGTCTGATAAATTCACGTCTACGAATGTAAAACAAGCAGGTAAATCGGCTGACCACGATGGGCCAGACCTAAAACTTCCCGTCCAAATTTTTCAAGGAAACGAAAAAAAGATGTATGACGATTTCCTAGAATAATTATTGGTAGGCAATTTTCAGATGGGAGGGGTTAAAAAAATCTGTCCCTGTATTCGTGATCAACGGTCCAGAAAACCTTGAGATTCCAATTTTTATTGGAATCCGTCGATCCTTTCTCGAGATATCGTGGATTGAATTAATTATTTCAAAATTTTGTTCTTCGAATATCTCGAAAACTACTGGACCGATCAAATCCAGAATCTAATCAGTTCTAAGTTCGGAGAATCCGCGTCGATTGACACCAAATTCATAAAAATCTGATCATTCTTTCTCGAGATATCGTCGGACAAAAAAATTGATCACATACATACATACATACATACATACATACATACATACATACATACATACATACATACATACATACATACACACACACACACACACACAGACGTCCATCTGAAAATGATCGGAGATGATTCTCTAGACTTCAAAACGTCGAGATCTAGTGAAAACTCAACTTTTCATTTTTGGGGTGAATACAATAACTCCCTCTTTTCTCTGATATCAGAGAAACGGGAAGTTAAAAATGTTGTTACAACTTCTAATGTAAGTGAATGATTTCAGTATATTATTTATGTAAAAATAACAGTACAATTTGCAATAATATGGCTAAAACTTGTTTAATAATTCATTTTTTTTTTTGCGGGAATAAACACTTGATTTATTTTAACTGCGGCGTACCATTACTAATATTTTGAACAAAAAGAGTTGTCGAGGAATCTATAAGGAACGTGAAAATGATAGGTTCATCATTTCGCTCGAAAAGTAGCAGTGAATAACGAAAATTTAAGAGACATTCTTTTATCATGAATTTATTAAGCTAAGAATCTGTCTATTGTGTCTATAAAAGCTTTTGACTCTCTCAATAAATTCAAACAATTTCAAACAACTCGGTCAAGTCAATCCCGAGGAAAAAATTACTTTACATTTTTTAGTTTTTTTTTTTTTATCGAAGACTGATTGCAATTTAGGTCTGATACTCTCAAGATCTTAGTATTTTATGAATACCTACTTATCCATAAAATATTATTGAGATATTCGCAAAAGGCATTTTTACCCTGCTTATCACCTTATGGCGTTTGAAGAATTGAAGCTGAAAACATCAAAATGAACTAATCATTTTAGCTAGAAAATGGTATTCATTTGTTTCTACTATAAAAAATGGTATTGATTTGTTTATACTATGGCGTGCCTTATTGAAGAATCTGAAAGGAATATATGTTATAAGGTAGCATGTAAGGCTTGGAGAAAAACATATTTTCGTAATTTTACCAAAATTGTATTATAGTTAAATAACAGAATTTAGGCAAAGACATTTTTAACTTCCCGCTTTGAAAATTGAAAATTTTCAAAAAGAAAGGGAAGTTACTGGTTTCGGTCCGATTTTCGAAAACCGAGTTTTCATGAGATGTCGACGTTTTGAGGTCCTAGGAAGCTACCCTGGCGAAAATGAAGTGTGCAAAGAGACGTTCAAGAGGTGGCCGGGAAGTGTCTGCACGCTTCATGAAATGTTTGGTCACAGCTCGCGAACAGCTTGCGAACACTTGTGGCCGTGACCACTTCTACACATTTAATGCACAATTTCGATTCTTAGTTCGTGCACACCCGGTGCACGTTTTTCGGAAGTTCAAACAGTTGAACATTCGCGCACATTCCCAACACATTAGGTCTCACTTTCTTCACACATTCCGTTCACATTATTGAAACACTACACCCAGAAAAATAATTTGTTTTGGACAACAAAATCGGTTTGTTGTCCATTTTTAGGTTGACTCAACTAAATTTTGATTGACTCGACCAAAATGCTTGTCAAGTTTACCAAATCCGTTATTTTTCTTTTGTTTTGAGTAACAAATAATTTTGTTAATCATTCCTTGTTACGTCAACAGTATTTTTTGTTGGATTTGCCTCGCGAACTAAATACTTGGTACAGTCAAACAAACTTTTGTTACCTATACCAAATGCGATCCACTGTACTTACGCACATGCGCAGTAACTATGCGTGATCGACTTTTTCACACGGCAGAACGTGTGCCAGCACTCGTTTTCACGTTTTGCAATTCAAGTGCAAGTTCTTCGCAATAGATAGTGAAACACAAACCTTTGTCAAGTCGTGTGGGCTGGGAGAGCTTATTGAAAAATTTAAAGATATAAAGTAATAAGTTTCTCATACTGTAAGATAATGCGAACACAGTTCTGTGACTGGGATTACGTGCATGTATAGGTTATGAACGCTGATCTTACAATCAAAGTACACGCACCCATCTCATTTCTTTGCCGAACAATATTTAGCAGCCTATTTCACATGCATCTCTCTTGTATTCATGTATTCTCACTGTTATTTATATTAGCATCAATAAACAAAGAAAAAACTTTGTTACTGATAATTTGTATTGAAGACAAAACATTTGGTTACAACTGGAAATAAGCATTTTGTTAACAATACCATTGCTTCAGTACTGTGAACAAAATTACACTAGTTCCGTTAGCAAAACATGGTAACAAAATTATTTTGTCACATCAACCAAATATTTGTTTGACCGTATAATAACAAACTATTTTTGAATCCTCATAGATCGTTATCTAAATCTTCAGACTGAATACTTTGAAATTTAATACACCGTTTCAATTTTCAAACTGGTTTGAAACTTCATATATTATCATTTCAATTTTCTGATTATTGTGAAATTTCGCTTCAAGTTATATCGATTTTCAAAACACGTTCTTATAAATTTTGTATGTCTTGTTGTAATTTGCAATTACGGCACTGAAACTTAAGACACAGACACTGAAACTTCAAACAAATATCACCATGTGTTTGAATATTCAAGACAGGCTTCTGAATATTCAAAACAGTCTTGTAAGATTAATAGAAACATATTAATATAAAGAGATATTTGTTTAAAATCCGGTACTTTTTTTCAATATTACTAGATAAATATGAAATTTCAAGCTTTTCTATATTAATTTCGATTTGATTACCAGGGTTTGTGAATTTGATCATTTTTTGTGTCTGAAATTTCAAACTATTTCTAACAGTGTAAGATCTTTTGTTCTTGTGAAGCCATACGAACTCACTAAGTAAGATCCGTAGATTTTTGAGAATTAGTTAAGGTATCTTTTGTGTAGCGTGCAGCCTTCGGGCTACGTGAGTTGATAATTTTGGTAATTCTTGAGAGAAAGGATCTCGTAAAAGTGATTTCGTGACTGGCTACGGCCATTTTGTCTTGCTAATTTTTAGTGGTTTGATTGAATAATTTAGTAGTCTGCTTATTATTATTTGATAGCTTGTTTCTATGATTTCTTGCTTTCTCATTTCTCAGATTTTCTATATGATTTCTGCTTGATATAATTTATGTAATTTTTGCTGTATTTGACCTGTATTTTGATATTGCTTGCATTTCGTATATTATCTTATGGTGTGTCGCTAATTAATTTCCAACCTCCCGAGGGTTGGCTGAACGTAGGAGTCACTAGGTTAAGTTGTTTAGTTGTAAGATTTAATAAATTACTTTCTTCATGTGATGTCTTTGACCATTTTCTGTATAATTTGCCGTTTTGCTGATAATTTCGAATCTTTATAAATCTAGCTTGCTTTCTGTAACTTGCGTACAACATTTCCGAGTTCTTATATCGCAAAATAATATCTAATACCGCTAGCGAGGTATTTTGGTCTTTGTTAGAGTATTTATTTTATATTACGTCTCACATCCGAAATCTTTGATTTTGTCTGTTATCGCTAGATAATCATCATGATCTAAAAATGTTACAATAAATGGAATAATAATTCCGCTGAAGGAAATATCTGGTGTTCGAAACGTTATTTTTTATAAAATGGGTGAACCCTCGCACTCTACTACTACTATTAAGTAAACGTTGCTGAGTTAGTCGTGCTTCGAGGCCGTCGTTCCACTTAATTATTTCGTCTGATTATTATTCTTGCTAATTTCGTACGTATTAAGTATCGTGCGTCTTTGATATCTTCGATCGACGCATTTAGTGTCTGGCGCCCAACAAAATCTTGAGTTAGTAATTTAGTTGTATTCAATCATTTTGAGTAATTTAGTAATTTGATAAAAGTTTGGTAGCGAAAATTAGGAAGGGCGTAGGGCGCGATGTTAGCCTAGAATCACCGTTGCAGTATGTACACTGTTGGAAAATATATGTCAATTTCAACTCATTTCGCATGTCCCATTAGGTCCACTAACTTTTTTTAGTTAATTTCACAGAAACATGATATGTAAACCGTCAACATGGGATTTAAGTTGATATATGTAGTTCCATCCCATGGGTCAATAATACGTAATCAATCTCTTAAATTGAAAACGATTGAATGTTCATAACGAATGACAGCTGAGTCAAATCAACTGAAAATACAGTTGAAATTGACATTTTTAGTTTTTATATACATAAACCATATGTTATTTCAAAGATTTAACGTAAACATAAAGTTATTTCTTTATTATTCTGAAGTTCACATAATAGATGTGTCAAGTTCTGTGTAAATATGTTAATAATAAATTTTAACATAAAATAGCAGCCTAACTTAAATCGAATTCGTTAAATTAACATTCGAATAGGTATTGAATTTGACAATATTGTTGAGTGCGAATTTTTTTGACAGTAATACACAATTTTTCCGACAGTGTATCATACCCGACTTTCCATGATTGATTATACCTATGGGGCATTCCAGCTCAACTCGACCACCCTTCAGACCTGACGACCTTGGATTTGAGTAAAACTATTTCCTCACTGTCTTTCAAGTCCAAGTCGGAACCTTGATTTTTTTCAGAATTCTTTAGACCCCCGTCTCGGAGGTACAAATATTGAAAATTTGGCGTTTTATAAAATCCCAGAATTTTTTATCGATTTTATCTCAGAGTTGGAAATTCGCATTAACAAAAATAAGTTGTCCAATGGATTTTTCTTGAATTCAACTTTCTGAGAAAAAATATTACGGAATTTTGTGATATCGTCCCGGCTGCTGGAAATTCATTTTAAAGCGAAAAACTGATGTTTCGATGATTTGGGCATTTTTGATTATTTTAATTTTTATTTCTCAAATTCTATGTAGAAAGACAAATTTTTGAGGCGCTCAACGATGAAGACTTCAATGGTTTGGAAGTTACGAATTTTTCAGTTTGTAAAAGTATGCGAAAGTGAGGATTTCAAGCAACAAATATCTCATCGGCTGTTTATTTTTTTAAATTTATGGGTTACAGTTTTCGATGAATTCGATTGGTTTTGACTACTCATTTGAAGAACTGTATCCCATGAATTGAAAAAAAATTAAACAGCCGATGAGATATTTGTCGCTTGAAATTCTCAGTTTCGCATACTTTTACAGACTGAAGAATTCATGACTTCCAAACCATTAAAGTCTCCGTCTTCGTTGAGCGCCTCAAAAATTTGTCTTTCTACATAAAATATGAAAAAAAAAAAAAAGGAAGAAAATCCAAAATGCCCAAATCATCGAAACATCAGTTTTTTGCCTTAAAATTCTGTAATATTTTTTTTCAGAAAGTTGAATTACAGACAAATCCATTGGACACCTTATTTTTGTTATTGCGACTTTCCAAGTCCGAGATAAAATCGATCAAAAATTCTGTGATTTCGGAAAACACCAAATTTTCAATATTTGTACCTCCGAGACGAGAGTCCGAAAAATTCTTAAAAAAATCAAGGTTCCGACTTGTACTTGAAATAAATTGAGGAAAAAGTTTCACTCAAATCCGAGGTCGTCAGGTCTGAAGGGTGGTCGAGTTGAGCTGGAATGCCCCCTATGTATTGCCCCCGATCTTTTGAGTCGAGCGGCGAGCAAGCTGTAAGTGGGGGTTTATAGTTTCTCGGAAAAATGTTCCCCTACAGCCCCAAAGTTGAACTTATTGAGAGGGAGACCTGTATACCCTCTTCTGGTGCATAAAATCGACTCCTTTTCACTTTTTAATCCGTATGCGATGATTTTTCATGAAAAATTCAGGCCTTCGAAGATAAAAAAAAAAATCAGGAAACCGGTTGACCTGTGGGCCAACCCTAAAACTTCCCGCTATATGTTAAACCCCCAAAAGCACCTCAGGTGCAAAAACCTTGCGCCAAGCACATTAAAACGTTGTAACTATCAACAAAACTATCAACAAAACTTTGTTACCAGAATATTTGATGAAGTAGCATTTGATCTACAAAAGTACTGAAATCAATAGACATTGCCAAGTACAATTTATTTTTTCACAATTAATTCCTGATTGTGACCTAGTGCCTATTAGTGTTTGGTTGGTATTCACATATGAATATAAATGACATGCGTAACACCTTATGATATGTGACATATGTACTCATGAGAAAAGATTAATCCAAATTAAAATTGAGAAAAAAAAAAATTTGGAGTACGTGGTACTTGGCGGGCTGATGGGTCAATTATTACAAGAATATTGAAATAGGTCAATTTATATTTTCTTGTAATTTCTGCAAAAATGCCCGCCAAGTACCACTACCTCCAAATTTTTTTTTTTTCTCAATTTTAATTTGGATTAATCTTTTCTCATGAGTACATATGTCACATATCATAAGGTGTTACGCATGTCATTTATATTCATATGTGAATACCAACCAAACACTAATAGGCACTAGGTCACAATCAGGAATTAATTGTGAAAAAATAAATTGTACTTGGCAATGTCTATTGATTTCAGTACTTTTGTAGATCAAATGCTACTTCATCAAATATTCTGGTAACAAAGTTTTGTTGATAGTTTTGTTGATAGTTACAACGTTTTAATGTGCTTGGCGCAAGGTTTTTGCACCTGAGGTGCTTTTGGGGGGATTTCACTACTTTTTGTACCGGTTTCTTCTATGTTTATTTTCACTTGTGATGAATTCAATAATACAATAAATGTGTCCCCGAGCCGCAACTATAACAAGTGTAATGCTTACTACTTAAACGGTATAACTATTACTGCATCAAGAGATTTATTTCCACCGGTCTATGTTCATTTCCTCGTTCGCGAATTTCTACAACAAAATTAGCATTGCAAATGTATTGCGCGATTGGCTATAATCACAGCGTTTGAAGCAAAAAAAAAATTTGCTCAATACTTACTCAATAATAAATAATAATCTTATTGGTCGACTGATAATTCTTAATATCTGTAGTATAATATATGTGGGAAAATTTGATTGTACTTGGTAACGTCTATTGATTTCAATACTTTTGTAGATCAGATGCTACTTCGTCGAATATTTTAGTAACGAATTTTTGTTGATATTTACGTTCTAATGTACTAGGCGCAAGGTTTCTGCACCTGAGGTGCTTTTGGGGGATTTTATTACTTTTTCCAGCCGTTTTGATTTTCTTGGCTGTTTCTGTTAGATGTTATTTTTCTCATATTTTCTCTAACTGTCATGAGTTCTATTGAAAGAGTTTCACTGATGAGGCTGTGTTGTTATCGATGACTGAAAAATGAACTGTAATAAGAAGCCTTGACCCCAATTAGCATTACTTTCACTGTAGATATCATAGACTTACTTTCGATATAAATTCAAAGTCATATTAACGTAATTATGTGTTCGGTAGACTAAGAAGGAGAATATCAGACCTCCAAGTTATAGATTTGAATAAAACTTCTGGGGGTGTTTTTTCGAATGAAACCATGAAACCAGTGCTGTTCCATTCATTCTAATGAACTCTTGTTTTCTTCAGCTCGAAGTTCTGGTCTTACTGAGCAATTCTTGAATTTGTCTGAAAACATTTGAAAAAATAAAATAATTGAGCACCTAAAGAGTTGAAGATGTAATGAGGCTACCTGATTGTGATTATTTTGGTAATTCAAGCTTGATCAGCATTCGAGCCACCGATGATAAAATTATAGACCTTTGTAGCTTATGATTCTGACTTTGAAAGGATCACTGCTTACCAAGAGTTGTCGACAGAGCTTCAAACTGACAGAATAAAGTTGAAAGAATGTTAAAAAAACATCCACAAAGAAAATTGTGGAAAATCCAGTTTAAAAAATTTTTCACATAATATACTATCATTTACACTTGTTGAATAATCATACAGAAAAGTGGACACTATTCTTCAGATTGTGTCACATTGATGCTTCTTTCAACATCATTTCGAATTAGTACTGTCAAGTTGCTGCAGCGAACCTTTCGAAGACAAAATCATGGGCTACGGAGGACTATAATTTCATCACTGCAGGGTCGAATGCTGATCGAATTAACTTGAGCTAGTAAAATGATCACAATGACATAGCAAAATTACATCTTTAGTCTTTTTAAGTGCTCGAACATTTTTTTCTCATTATTTTTAGACAACTTGAGAAATTGCTCGGTGGTACCAGAACTTTAAGCTCAGAAAAAGAACGCGAGCTCATTAGAATGAATCGTACAGCATGGGTTTCAAATTTTTACCCAAGGATACCGAGTAGTGAGAAGTACATACATAATCCAAATAGGGTCATAGTGCTAGTGGGCAACCAATATTAATCTAGTATCTGGCCACGACAATTCAATCACTGATATTGATCAATCGTTCATGAAGACGGTAATAATTGAGCTCATAGAAATGAGAATTTAGAATCTTATTAGCTGTTGGTATTGTTAGAATTCTAGTACAATTATATTCCCACATTTCAGAAAGTATTTATGAAAAAATGTCATCTAATTTTAAATATCTACCTAGGACCGCATAACGTAAATAAATCATAAACATTTCTTCATCAGCTTCGTAGGTATAATAATTTCAAAAATTATTAATATATATCCAAATTTTACAAGTATAAAATATGCTACGAATGAATAGCTTCGATAATCACGATCAACGTGACATTATGCAAATCTCTCATAACCTCAATCTCGATAACCTCAGCAACCTGACATCTACTCTTATAACCTCGAAATCTGGACAACCTAACGTGAACGATTGAATGGATATCTTTCAGAGGACATCGAGACTAATATTAAATGACAATTTTTTATTCCGCACTTTCTCCATATTTTCCAGCAAGCGTAATAAGAAATCATTTGTTGGTTCCCAAAGGTTTTCAGCTACTCGTAATATTTCCCTCATCTATCCAAGCAGTCAGCTGTCATTCAAGAATGCGTATAACTATTTCGGTTATGTGCACGCGCGTGCGCAGTAGGAGTATTTTTCGTTACACCATAAAACATATGTAACTTGTAATTATAGTCAAGAGCGACAGCTCCCACTATAATTTTATCCATGTATTTTCATCTCGATAATGGACTTTCTATGTTGATTATTGCGTTCTGCCGACGGAGAAAAATTATGACGGAGGAGACGAAAAATTATTATCGTGAAACTGACCCATCCGATTTCAGAAATTATTAATTTCTTAGCTGTTGGTGCACCGATTGCCTAGATTTGGGTCACAAATGGAAGTTCTTTCGACCCTTATTACGAAAATAAAACGTTAATCCCCGGTATATTACCAATTCGGTGTAATGTATAAAAACATTATCCCCCCACTCCGCTCAGAGCTGCCTCTACGGTAAAGAGACTCGGGCGAGTCGCGCTTTTTTTTAATGTACTTGACGCGAGACGCTACCGCGTCTCTTGATATACGTTACAATAAATTGATACTTTTGTGTTTATAATACATTAAAGCAGGTTATAAGTATAGTTACTTTTCCATATAGTATACAAATTTTTTTCCGTCTGATGTTTAATCAAAAATCGAGTTTTTTCAAATATCAACATTTCTAGGTTTCAGGAGGTAATATTCGATGTCAGAAGATATCGTTCAGTCTCAATTAAATTTAAGTCCTGGTATACCTTTTCGATCGCCGCAAGAATCATTCAAATCGGTTAACTCGTTCCAAAGGTATCGTACGACAAAAGAAGAAATTTTTGTCGTGCAATATCTTTAAAACTAGTCGTTCGATTTTGATGAATGTTGCTGCAATCGAAAGGGCTATCCAAGACTTAAACCTGATTAAGTTTTGAGACTAATTGCACGAACGGTTTAGGAGTTATGCGCTAAAAACCTGAAAATTTTTTTTTTTTAATTTCCATTTTTCGAATAACTTTGGAACTACTCGACCGATCGACTCCAAAATCTAATCAGATCTAAGTCTCGATAAACCCTTTCGATCGCTACAAGAACTATTCCAATCGGTCAATTCGTTCTAAAGATATCGTACGACAAAAAATTAGTTACACACACACACACACACACACACATACGGACGTCCATCCAAAAATAGTCGGAATAGCTTCCTAGGACCTCAAAACGTCGACATCTGATGAAAACTCGGTTTCCGAAAATCGGACCGAAACCAGTAACTTCCCTTCTTTTATGAAAATTTTCAATTTTCATAGCGGGAAGTAAAAAAATCAACTGAAAATTGCCTCTTTTAATATTTTTATAAAACTCAGTAAAAACATAATCAACACAAATATACCAGGCGAAATTGAAGCTTCACACCACTCTCACAAACTCTATTATTATACAGTTCTGTATGTTAACTTTCCACTGATAATGAAGGTTCAAACTTTTTGCTAGGCACAGATTTTCGGCCGGTGTATTGATACTTTTGAGCGGTACTAACATCGCGAGTTCCATCAAAATCGGTAAAGTGAAGGACGATTTGCTCATTAAATTGACAAATAATGATCCATTTACATATTTGAGTCAGTGGACATAGTTATAGATAGCGCGTCAGTAAATTACTGTACAGTGGTCGTGTACTGTGATTGCTGGCGTAAAACGTGCTAAATCTGTTATATCTATCGTGCAACTATTCAGCTGACACGCCGTACATAAGTATACAATATCTACTTTCGAGTACTAAGCTTCTGAACTTTTTGCAGCTGTTGAAATGAAGAGAATTGCAATTGAAAAAAATTAGGAAACCGGTTGACCTGTGGGCCAACCCTAAAACTTCCCGCTATATGTTAAATATACGTTACAATAAATTGATACTCTTGTGTTTATAATACATTAAAGCAGTTTATAAGTATAGTTAGTTTTCCATATACAAATTTTTTTCCGTCTGATGTTTAATCAAAAATCGAGTTTTTTCAAATATCAACATTTCTAGGTTTCAGGGAGTTATATTCGATGTCAGAAGATATCGTTCAGTCTCAATTAAATTTAAGTCCTGGTATACCTTTTCGATCGCCGCAAGAATCATTCAAATCGGTTAACTCGTTCCAAAGGTATCGTACGACAAAAAAAGAAATTTTTGTCGTGCAATATCTTTTAAACTAGTCGTTCGATTTTGATGAATGTTGCTGCAATCGAAAGGGCTATCCAAGACTTAAACCTGATTAAGTTTTGAGACTAATCGCACGAACGGTTTAGGAGTTATGCGCTAAAAACCTGAAATTTTTTTTTTTTTTAATTTTTATTTTTCGAATAACTTTGGAACTACTCGACCGATCGACTCCAAAATCTAATCAGATCTAAGTCTCGATAAACCCTTTCGATCGCTACAAGAACTATTCCAATCGGTCAATTCGTTCTAAAGATATCGTACGACAAAAAATTAGTTACACACACACACACACACACACATACGGACGTCCATCCAAAAATAGTCGGAATAGCTTCCTAGGACCTCAAAACGTCGACATCTGATGAAAACTCGGTTTTCGAAAATCGGACCGAAACCAGTAACTTCCCTTCTTTTATGAAAATTTTCAATTTTCATAGCGGGAAGTTAATAATAGGTATACCAATTAAATGCAGATTCATTTTTTATCCTGAGTTTTAAGCCGCCCTAAAAACATTATAGGCGCGTCTACAGGCTGTAACAAATAGATTTGCTGCCATACGAATCTTGATTCAAAGTTGAACTAACATCTCCTGTAAACAGTATTACTGATTGTGTCATCTTGAGCGCAGAGCTCTGCTGTTTCCTCGCACCTCACTGTCAGCTGGAATTTTTACCAGGAACCGAAAGACTTGCTCATCAAAATCCTCCATTGCACTTGACATTAGAGTACGCTGGCGCGCGTCATTCATGTCGTGTATTCGCCGCAGAAAAGTTGCTTGCTGCTTAGAAGTACCAGAAATTAATATTGTGATAAAAAAAAGTATGAATCTATTTATCACAAACACTATTTCGTTCGTTATCATTATAGTGAATCCTTGTCTCCTCTTACCACTGCCGAAGAACGACATGTCCGAAGGGTCGGGTCCGAAACAATTGCTTGCGGTCCAAAACGACATCTATACGAATACAACAAACTCTGTCACAGAAGTTGCCAGAAATCGAGACTGGTTCAAGGGTAAGTTGAAATCCCCCAAAAGCACCTCGGGTGCAGAAACCTTGCGCCAAGTAAATTAAAACGTAGCAACTATCAACAAAAATTTGTTAATAAAATATTCGAAAAAGTAGCATTTTATCTACAAAAGTATTGAAATCAATGGACGTTGCCAAGTACAATTAAATTTCCTCCCAATTAATTTCTGAATGTGAACTAGTCTTAGTTTTCGCTTGGTCTTCACATTTCAATATACATAACATGCGTAACACGTTATAACATGCAACATACGTACTCATATTGGAATCGATCGATTAAAAATAAAATTCGGAAAAAACAAAAAAAAGAAAAAAAAAGTTCGGAGTTACTCCAAATTTTTTTTTCTTTTATTTGTTTTTTCCGAATTTTATTTTTAATCGATCGATTCCAATATGAGTACGTATGTTGCATGTTATAACGTGTTACGCATGTTATGTATATTGAAATGTGAATACCTAGCGAAAACTAAGACTAGTTCACATTCAGAAATTAATTGGGAGGAAATTTAATTGTACTTGGCAACGTCCATTGATTTCAATACTTTTGTAGATAAAATGCTACTTTTTCGAATATTTTATTAACAAATTTTTGTTGATAGTTGCTACGTTTTAATTTACTTGGCGCAAGGTTTTTGCACCCGAGGTGCTTTTGGGGGATTTCATTACTTTTTGCACACGATTTGATTTTCTCAACCGGTTTTGTCAAATGGTATTTTTCATAACACTATTCATTTCTTTAAATCTAACTGTTATCAGTTCTATTAACAGTGTTTTACTGATTCTTTACACTCGATAACTAATCGGTTGCATATTTTTACTCATTTTGATAACAGACGGTCATGTTTTCCACAACAGCTATGGTAATTTCCGCGGCTGATTTATATGCAGATGGGGTTATGTTCATGTTGTTGTTGATCTAAAAAATTTAGCTGAAAAAAAACTCATCGCATATTAGGTAACGATGTCATGCTCCATAAATATTATTAGAATTAATCTCTTCATTATTACTTAATTACTGAATTCTTTTACGTTTTCCATATGTGAACTACCTCCTGATATCAGAGAAATGCGCATTAAAATAAATATCGGTGATTTACTGCCGACCTAATCGTAATCAATCGTTACAGATAATCCTCATAATTTCAAAGGCTCGATCTCTTAAAATCATCGATAAGACAAATATGATTATTCCATAAAACTCCGTTAATAATTTTAATGAACAACTATCACTTCACAATCAATTCCCAAAATTAGTTCATCTAATAATTATGTAATTGCTGCTCCGAATTATCCGTTTATAAAAAGTAGATGGGTTTTAATCGGTTTTCGATACAGACTGCCGACTTCATGTAAGATATTCCGACTTCGTGTCAGTTGTAAATCAGTCTTGATTCTGCCGACTTCGTGTAAGATATTCCGACTTCATGTCAGTTGTGTTATATTGCACAAAATGAATAGAAAATAAAAAACAATCAACAATCAAAAGATCATATCATATGTTCGGACGCGCTGCCTCGCGTGGTCCATAGAGAGCATTATTGCATGATAGACCGACGAAATCGCCCGATTTTTATTCCGATCCATTAGTATATGAATTAGTGTTAACTTTCGTCTCGTCGGGGTACTCTCTATATGTTTATATCCGCACGGTTTTTCGGCGAGAATCTGGTACGACGAAGACGTTGAAATTGCTGAGATGGAACTGACCCTCTCGATTCTATAAATAATCATATCTCAGCTATCCTTGCACCGATTGCATTGATATTAGGCCTAAATGAAATCTTATTCCTGTATTAAATCGGAGAGCCATGAGATATTGCCTGTACGCTGTAATGAAATAATATGGTTACCCCCACTCCCTCGCCGAGCTCCCGTTCCGGTAAAAGAGAGTGGTAGAGTCATACTTGATATAAGTTTTTTTTTTTTTTCTAATTTACTTGCCGCGAGACTCTACCGCGTCTCTTGATACTTCTTCTTCCGCGTTGAATTAGTTTTCTTAAATACCCGTGATGATGCGTAGGTAATGACTAAAAGTAACAAACAATTAATATAATGAATTCCCTGGGATATTGCGTAGAACAGAAAAAAAATCTACGTTGCTGGGGTGATTGATTTATAGATATGTCTCAGTAGTTTCGTATCTTAGTTTTACAGGTAACTTTGTAGAAGCTTCGTCTCATTATGAAATAGTAGTTCTTGACCCCGTGTGTGAGGGATTCGGGACTTTTCACACGAACTTGCACACGGGTTCGAAAAGTATTATATAAAATATTCAAACTCATGGTGCATTTTCTAAAATGTATTTCTAATACTTCAAGAGGCACGTATATAGGTATGTATACTAGTTCGAATGCTACGAGAACTACGAGAAGTATTAATTCATCAGTTTATAGAATACTTTCTGATGAAAACTTTTTTTAGAAGAGTTTTAAAAATATTTATTTCAATGAATTAATGTATTAATTTATTTTCAAAAAATGATACAGTAGTATATTTTATTTGGGAGCAATATTTTTATTAGAAATCATTTTATATATTTAACATATGTTACAGCATAATATTTTATACTATAATGAAGAGAATATCTGAAAAATATTCCGATTAACAACTATACCAACTGGATAAATGGCCATTTCGGCTGCTGAATAGCCTTTTTTACAATTTATAAATGATTATACATATATGAGTATATAATATAATAATATACTAATATACTTATATCTTCTCATTCTAATATATAAAAATGAATGTTTGTTTGTTCGTCTTTTATATACTCCGAAACCGCTGAACCGATCTCCTTAGTCCTCGAAATTTATACTACGTAAATCTATGTATAAAAGGGAGTGTCAGAGGCTATCATATTTTCAAATTTTCCCAAAGTTTTAACGTTTTTGAATTTCAATTGGATTTCGCATAAAACCGTATCCGTGCCGTTGTTTTCGGGAAAGCGTGTCAGCGCAGTGACAGTGGAATTTTGTGTATTTACGATTCAAAAGCTTTCAAAATAAACAAAATTTTCCTACTCATGCTTTGGAACAAATACTCCAACAACAGCCGGTTTGCGTGAACTACAGTAATCAACAGCCGCTTTTGAGGGCCGCATTTTATAATTCTATGTGAGTGAAATGAAATTCAATTTATTGAGTGCAAAAGTAATTTTTTTTTATATTTGTCAGTGTATCAGTGCCTATTATTGTACTTATTTTTTCAACTTTTTTCATTTTTTTCCGTGACTATAGTCTTTGTAGATTTGATAGTCTTTATACAAATTATTTGGTGTGAACATTATTCTTTTTGATTTTTTTCGTGTTCACGAGTGAAACAGCCGAAAAATTTATTTGTTTTTATTGAGGACGGAAAAACCAAAAATATTGTGTATCCCAAAGCACTTGAATAAAATAAACGCTATGACTAGCCTCCCGGCTCCAGTATCCAGTCCAATCCCGGTTATAGTGACGTCACACTAATGACGTCATAGTTGACCAGGATTTTCATAGGTTGACTCAAGAATCCCGGTTCCAATATTTATACCGATGTCGGTTAAGATGAGGCAACACAAATGGCGGCATAGGCAACCGGGAGCTTTGTAGTGTGACTTAAGAATCCCGGTTGACTGCAACATTACTGTGACCGACCGGGATTCTCAACAATCCCGGTTGTTAGTGTCATCATTACAACTGACAACGGTCGGAAGTGTTCTGTGCACAGAGTATGTCCCTGCATTCTATCACGCGATACAAAACAGTAAGTCTTACTTTCCACAGTCAAAACAGAACCAGTTAACTTTTGGTATTTTTTTTTTAACGTAATGCACTTGATGTGTCCTCGCAGGAGGCACATAGCACAGACAACACTATCGCTGTTGTCAATATAGCCATTGCACGTAATGCACAGCCATATATTTTTCTCCTTTCCGGGTGCTATCACATTTTTAACTACCTTCGGGGGGTAGTTGAAAATGTGATAGCAATTAAAAAGAAGGGAAATATATATGGCTGTGCATTGCGTGCAACGGCAATATTGACAATAGCAATAAAGTTGTTTGTGCTATGTGCCTCTTGCGAAGACACATCAAGTGTACTACGTTAAAAACAATACCAAAAGTCAAATGGTTCTGTTACGACTGTAAAAAACAAGAATGGTACAGTTTTAACTTAAAATAATAACTATGTGAGCGTTGTTTTCATTTTGTTCAAATATTCATGTATTTTTTTTTCGTTTTTTTTTTCAAACATTTAGGCAAATATTGAAATATTATTGTTTATTCGTTTAAATATTTAAGTTGATACTAATATGTAATATCGTTTTTTCTTTAAATATTGGAGTGGTAAAATATTAGGTACGTAATTGGTTTATTAATCATATTTATGCGGTCCGGATATTTATCCACGAAGTTTTTCCGTTTCACATCCCTTCATAGATTCTGATTCTGGAATTAATTCAATCTGAATCTGTTGGGATTGGTGTGAATACCGCAATGGGGATTCCCTATGGTGCCTATGGTGCCGTTCGTGTTGCCTCATTTTAACCGGGATCAGTATAAATACCGGAACCAGTATTCTTGAGTCAAACCATGAAAGTGCCGGATAACTATGACGTCATTCGCATGACGTCACTAGAAGTTCGGGATTGGTGTGGATACCGGAGCCGAGATGCTAGTCACAGCGTAAAATAAATCTTCTTCTGTCTATCTTCTAATATATAACAATGAATGTCTGTTTGTTTGTTTATTTGTTCGTCTTTGTGAATAGGAGTGTCATAGGTTATCACCGGCCGAGCGTGCGTAGCGAGCGAACACAATGATTATCAATAATGAGCGAGCGTAGCGAGCGAGAACAATTATATTCGCGGGCGAAGCCGCGACGGGGCAGCTACTAAGTATATACTATGTATATAATCAGATATAGTTATATACAAGTATAATTATACATGAAGATATATATTAATATACATTTATATATATTCAGATCCGGCCACTTTTTTCGGATATGATCATATATCGGCGACTATATATAAATGGGGCTGTCCACGTCAAAACGACACGGCTCCGGACCTCAAAGTTTTCGATTTGATTTTTGATTTCATATGTTATCATTCTATCTCGGGAGAAGCTGTCAAATTTTTCTTGAATTTTTTCAGTCAACCCTTTCGGAGCTATGAATTTTTTCATCCTTAAAAAAAGGACCTTTTTTAAAATTCTGAAAAAATTCACAGAAATTCTGTTGCTGATGTAGAACAACCTTCTACTTTCAGAAACGTGGGCAGAATTTTTGTTATATTTTTTTTTTCATTTTTCCAAAATTTTATTTTATAAGATGCTTTATAAATGTCTTTCATAAAATCACCTACTCACCTCCTTACCAACATAACACAATATAAGATCAAGAACTCCAAAAAATCTGAGTGGGGTAGGTTTGAAAGATTTTTGGTAGGATAAAAGTCATTGGTGAAGCATTTTTTCGAATAAAGTTTTAGAAAAATTGAAAAAAAAAATGTAAGAAAAATTCTGCCCACGTTTCTGGAAGTGGGAGGTTCTATGTTATCGACATAATTTTTGTGAATTTTTTCAGAATTTTAAAAAAGGTCCTTTTTTTAAGGATGCAAAAATTCATAGCTCCGAAAGGGTTGACTGAAAAAATTCAAAAAAAATTTGACAGCTTCTCCAGACATAGAATGATAACATATGAAATCAAAAATCAAATCGAAAACTTTGAGGTCCGGAGCCGTGTCGTTTTGACGTGGACAGCCCCATATATAATAGACCTGTCCTTAAAAAGGGTAAAATCGAACTTCAATGGTCTCACCTCTCAAATTGGTTCAAAATAATTTAAAATAAATGTTGAATTTTTATTTATTTTTTCCCTCCATATTTACCCACCCCTAGAAAGCCTTACTTTTTCTCAGAAGAAAAGCATTGATTTTTCGAGGTTTTTTATTCAAAAATGTGTACTGGTGAGAAATTTGGCTACCTCTATTTCTGACTCCGCTATCTAACTTTTAGTGCGGGGTCAAAGTGATTCTTAAATTTTCCATAATAGTAACTTTTTTCGAATCAGGGAATTGTTTCCTATGTTCCTCAATCACTAATTAGTTTGCACAAGAAATTTTCCATTTTTTACGGCTACTCCGATTCAATTATTTCAATGCCTAGCTTTCCGAATGTCGTTTTTCGACATTTTTGAAATCTTTTTTCAGCGCTTTCCCAAATTCTAAGAAAGAAGATGAGGTGATCGAAATTTTTTAATTTCTATTTCGGATTTTCAACAGAGAATTTTCTTTTTTTTCAAGACCAATTCGATTGAGTTCCTTGAGCGCGCAAAAGTTTGATAGCGGAGTCAAAAATAGAGTTAGCCAAATTTTTCAAGCGGCGTTTCATAGGGGACAAATTTCCCTTCATTTTGCTTTTTGAGAAATTTCTTTACGACTTTTTTTAGACCCAGTACGCATTTTTGAATAAAAACCTCGAAAAATCAATGCTTTTCTTATGAGAAAAAGTAAGGCTTTCTAGGGGTGGGTAAATATGGAGGGAAAAAATAAATAAAAATTCAACATTTTTTTTGAATTATTTCGAACCAATTTGAGGGGTGAGACCATCGAAATTCGATTTTACCCTTCTTAAGGACAGGTCTAATATAATTATACCTATATGATTAGACAAAATCATTTTCACCCGGGTTATTAAATTGACTGGTCGCACTATGTGGAATATCATGCGAGTCATGATTTGGAAATGTTAAAGTCGGTTTTTCTTGAATTATCTCATTTTCAGGATTATTCTATGCGTTATTAGTCGTTTAGTAGTATAGACAATTAAAGATTTTTCCTATTTTCTAAATATTATCACTTTTTGATGAATTCAATTCCTAACGGAAAGTTACTCTTGAAGTCTTGTAGAGTAAACAATAAAAATTGAATTCTATATTCAGGACAGAATTGTGGTGTCAGCATGAACTTGCACAAGCAGTGATCTCAGAGCGCTCAGATGCCGTTAGCTTTTATACGAATATTTGAAACGACATATGCATGTGCCTCGATTCAGTTAGAACATATGGCTTCCACCAATTCTCGCTGAGCAATCCGGCATCAAAAATTTGATTTCCCTGCCATGTTCGTATCTTATTTAATATGTGACAAGAGGTGATGACGAGTGAAATATTAGCCTCGCAACTCTATACGAGCATTCTAGAAAAAAAAATTATTCTTTATTTATATGTATAGTAGGGTGTCCGTTATTTACCAACTTGGTTTTTTTTTTCGCAGCGTCCCCTAAATTTTTAGTTTATGACCTAAAAAAAATGATCAGAGTCATATAAGCCCTTAATATTTATATTAAACCGTGCCACAAAGACGATACATTTCCCATTCAAATAACATGGGGCTTCGGCATGTTTTACATTTAATTTTTTTCCTCTTGAGCAAGGTAATATACAGCGATAATAGTCCCATATTCTTATAGGAAATTGAACGCTGTACAAAAAAGCTCTGTTATGATTTTTCGATAAATTAACTGGTTTGAAAGTTATTTAAGGTTAAAGTTGAACTTATAGTAATTTTTTAGATTTTTCTACTTTGACAGCAAAATTATTATTATTTATATAAAAGTAAATTGTATGTTGCGAAAAATATCTAATTTTAACTGTATTATAGGTAAAATTAATGTGAAAAATTCAGGTAACTGAATAATAATGTGACTGACGATTTGAGTTAGGATCAAATTTTTGCAATTTCTATCTATATATATATATATTAGGGTGGCCGTTATTTTGACTTTGGTAGAATTTTCTCGATCTCCACCTGAAAAAATATTCACGGTATGAAAAAAAAAATCTGTGTAAAGTTTGTACGCGCTCGGATAATTAGAACCCGTGCCACCGAGCAATTCAATTTTCTAATGGAATTTATACATGTATTTTTAACTTCCCGTTTCTCTGGTATCAGAGAAAAGAGGAAGTTATTGTATTCACCCCGAAAATGAAAAGTTGAGTTTTCACTAGATCTCGACGTTTTGAAGTCTAGAGAATCATCTCCGATCATTTTCAGATGGACGTCTGTGTGTGTGTGTGTGTATGTATGTGTGTGTATGTATGTGTGTGTATGTATGTGTGTGTGTGTGTGTGTGTGTGTGTGTGTGTTTACTCTAATTCAACGAGAATATAACAAAAATGATTTTATTGGGCGCCAGGCGTTTTCACGTCACTAATATACCAAGAAATATACTAAATAATTAGAGATTACGGCGGAAATTGCCAGTTAGCTCAGACTATACTCGACTAAAAATGGTAGAGTGGCTGGATTCACCAAATAATTAGCAACAAATAATATTTAACAACTGTAACACCAATTTATTAATATTTTTCGGGATAAGCATCGGATCAAAAGTAACAATGCGGGAATGGTTTTAATTAACAAATCATATATCAGAAAAGAAGCTATACAATACAAAATATAAGTCAAACAAATTCAGATGAATTTCGGGAGAGAAATAAATCATATACGAAAAATCAGATTCATGAAAAATACAATCAAATATGACATAGAATTTATAGCGGTTAGGCTCGATATAATATTAAAGTGAATTTACGGGACATAGACTATTTAAAGTCTAGGAAATTAATTCCTCGCAAGAAAAATACAGAAAAATATATCACAAACTGAATCTTAACTAAATAAATTACAAACTAAATAACAAGTGCTTGCTTCTACGCTCGCTAGCTCCGGGAGTTACGTTCGACAGATCAATCGATACCAAAAATAATAGAACTTAACTAAAGATTACTAAATCACATGCTCAAATTAGAGAAATTTACGCAGTTTACTACAAAGAAAAATAAGCAAAGAAAAGATTCTAGAAGAATTTATACCATAATCAAGCAAGAAAAACCCACAAAGAATTCGCTAACCGTGAGTCAATCCAGAATTTCCGTTTTTAATCAGACTAACAACACTATACAAAAATACCGGGACGAAGTCTAAGGACTTAACGTTCCATAATCGTGACCGACGTCACACTAAATACTAACTAGAATAACTAAACGGGAATCGGGATAGACTCGTGGTCGCACAAGAAAAAGGTCTTACCTTAAAGATGAAAAATACTGGATCTCACACAAAATTTACACAAATTAATGTTCAAAACTGATTCTATACAATACAACGATAATAATAATAAAAAGAAGCAAGAGAAATACACAATCAAATAAAACTCTCGGGAACTTTTTGGGACGATGAACGTTCGGGATTTTCGTGAACTTTCGGGAACACAATTCGTAGCTGTAGTCGTAAAGACGGACGAGCGTAGAAGGAGGTCGAGCCGAGCGTCGTCCTCGCTTTTATAGGTTCGCTAATCCTTTGGTTTTTGAATTTGGTTGAGACCTCGTTCGGTGGTTAGAAGTTCCACTTTTGGTTGGCTGATGGCAGAGTGTGTCAGCTTGGCATTACTTGGCGCTCGGGATTTTGCGGGAAGATTCGAACGCTGTTGGCTCGACTTATTCGACGTATTTCTCGGTTTCTCGTAACTCCTGGTTCTCGTCGGAGGACTCCCCAGGAACATCATCTGGCGAAGTGCACCCTGGCTGCGTTTCAACGGGAAAAACGGACCAGTCAGAGGATCTGGCGAAATCTTGATGCTCCAGGTACCGGATCTGCATCCAAAGTTCCCCATTTACGGTGTGGAAAGCTTACAGGCAGGCTTGCATCGAACGACTGCAGTTCTACTATCGGGACTTTTCGGGAGTAACACCGATAGCGGGAAGATGCCGGGAAAGCCGATGGTGTAGTATGGCTCGACACCAAGTCGCTAAGTCATCGGCGATGGGAAGCATTTACGTGCTACTCGGTTCACACTGCTTTATTCATCCATCGGCGAGACGTCCAGAAATTGATGACGGGAGTGGTCCAGCACCAAGCTGGTGAGTCTTCGGGAACGGGAGGATTGTCTTTGGGAGATGTCCTTATTCCACCGCTCCGGTAACATCCACAACCGGAAGTACAGAGAAGCCATACCCAGAAAATAATGAATGACGGGATGATCTGTCATACAGCTTGTTTCTTCGGGAAGAATTTCGTCCCCAGACGTCGAAGTCCCTCGACGTCCTGGCGTTGTCTTCTTCCCAAGTTCCGAGATTTACAATTACATGAAAGAAAACTCGACAAAAGAAAAATAATATTAAATATTCTACTAATTGAGCCTTAATTCTAACCTATGATCTGTCGCATACTCTCCGGAACTTCCGACTTCACGACTCTTAGCCGCGAATCATGTCCCTTGTGACGAGTTGCGAAAATGCAACGTCACAGTATGTATGTGATCAATTTTTTTGTCCGACGATATCTCGAGAACGAGAGGTCAGATTTTGATCAACCTAGTCTCAATCGACGTGCCTCTTCGAAACTTAGAACTGATTAGATTTTGGTTTCGATCGGTTTAGTGGTTTTCGAATTATTTAAACAACAAAATTCTGAAAAATAAAATAAAAATCATGATATCTTGAGAATGGATGAATGGATTCAAATGAAAATTGGTACCACAAAGTTTTTTGGAGCGCTGATTACGAACCTAAAGTCAGATTTTTTTTTCGATTCATTTAAATAACAAAATTCTGAAAAATAAAATAAAAATCATGATGTCTTGAGAATGGATGAATGGATTCGAATGAAAACTGGAATCACAAGATTGTTTGGGGCGCTGATCACGAATCTGAAGTCAGATTTGCAAAATTTATGATGGCGAATTTTTTGAGTTCAAATTAGCGTTAGAACGGGAAGTTGAAGGGCTGGCACATGGGCAGCCTAAAGCCGCTTGTTTCTATATGATACTAGATTATTTATTGCTCGTATAATATCGATTAAAAAAATCTGAAATTCGCCACACTCATTGTACATATTGAGAGGTTCGAAATATAATTTTTACAGATTTTTTCCAAAAATCATGACACGTAAACTCGTGAGACAATCGATTGTTGTATTCGGTGAGGAGTTTATTACCTCTCTTCGCTATATCATTACAGACCCTGTATCAAATAATGCAGATCAAAAACAGTTTGTTATCCAAGTTGTCGCTGAGTATCAAAAACATTTTCCGGACGTAAAGAAACAAACGGTACCTCAATCATTCCACCAATAAACTGTCACTACTTGACTGATCATTTCTGTGAAGGTACAAATTTGCGTGTCATGATTTTTGGAAAAAATCTGTAAAAATTATATTTTGAACCTCTCAATATGTACAATGAGTGTGACAAATTTCAGATTTTTCAATCGATATTATATGAGCACTAAATAATCTAATATTATAGAGAAAAAATACATGTATAATTTCCATTAGAAAATTGAATTGCTCGGTGGCACGGGTTTCAATTATCCGAACGCGTACAAATTTTACACAGATTTTTTTTTTATACCTTGAATATTTTTTCAGGTGGAGATCGAGAAAATTTCACCAAAGTCAAAATAACGGCCACCCTAATATATATACCCTGAGTTTTTCTATCTGCGGAACGACCCGTGCGTTCAGCTCATGTTCAATTGCTTCATTATTACCTTAGATGATTGTCCAAATTTAATTTTTCATCATTTTCAACAATCCCTAATTTCAGGGTATTTTGACGAATAATCTTGAAAGTGGGGATAGCCGTGGGTCCCACGGTTCTCAACCTGAACATGAGCTGAACGCACGGGTCGTTCCGCAGATAGAAAAACTCACAGTATATATTTTAACATAGTGATTAACACAATTTATTTTATAAAACATTCTTCGGTGGCATTTGGAAATTTTTTTTTATACTCACTTACAATTTGAATGACATATTGTTTTTGATCTTCATGCTTAGCTAGAGTATTAATATTATCAATATCATCAATATTATTAATATTAATATTAATCATATATTGATATTAATAATATTATTAATACTCTGGCTAAGCACGAAGATCAAAAACAATATGTCATTCAAATTGTAAGTGAGTATAAAAAAAAATTTCCAAATGCCAACACAGAATGTTCAATAACATAAATTGTATTAATCACTATGTTAAAAAATATAAATAGATATAACTTGCAAAAATTTGAATTTCACTCAAATCGTCAGTCACATTATTTTTCAGTTATCTGATTTTTTTACAATAATTTTACCTATAATACAGTTAAAAATGAATATTTTTCGCAACATACAATTTACTTTCATATAAATAATGATAATTTTGCTGTCAAAGTAAAATAATTTAAAAAATTACTATAAGTTCAACTTTAACCTTAAATAACTTTTAAACCAGTTAATTTATCGAAAAATCATAACAGAGCTTTTCTGTACAGCGTTCAATTTCCTATAAAAATATGTATCTTTTATCGCTGTATATCAACTTGCTCAAGAGGAAAAAAATTAAATTTAAAACATGCCGAAACCCCATGTTATTTAAATATGAAATGTATCGTCTTTGTGGCACGGTTTAATATGAATATTAAGGGCTTATATGAGTCTGATAATTTGTTTTAGGTCATAAACTAAAAATTTAGGGGGCGCTGCGAAAAAAAAACCAAGTTGGTAAATAACGGACACCCTAATGTATAGCAGGATAGACTTTGTTCAATTACTTTTCAAATCTACAGGTGGCTGTTGAGAATTAATAAAAAAAAAATGACTATCGGTATAAAATAGTCAAAATTAAAAAAAAAAAAAATATATATATATATATATATATATATATATATATATATATATATATATATATATATATATATATATATATATATATATATATATATATATATATATATATATATATATATATATATATATATATATATATATATATATATATATATATATATATATATATACAGGGTGTTTATGTTAACTCTGGACATACTTCTAGGGTGTGTAGGGGCTGCCTAGACAAGCATTTTGAGGTAAGACACCCATGGTCGGAAACTTATCCTAACGGCTGTGGAGGGCTTTGAAGGATTTGGTACGGCGCGCTTATTCGCAGTGTACTGAATCAGATGTGATCACTTTCGAACCAACGTTTTATTCATCCAAAGACAACATTATAAGAACCGGAAATTATTATAAGATATAAGAATATAATATTATAAGAACCGGAAATTATTTTTTAATTTTTTTATTGTCAAGTTTATCGTTTTGTTGATTTTACACGAGAACTTTGGACTGTTGTCTTTGGATGAATAAAACGTTGGTTCGAAAGTGATCACATCTGATTCAGTACACTGCGAATAAGCGCGCCGTACCAAATCCTTCAAAGCCCTCCACAGCCGTTAGGATAAGTTTCCGACCATGGGTGTCTTACCTCAAAATGCTTGTCTAGGCAGCCCCTACACACCCTAGAAGTATGTCCAGAGTTAACATAAACACCCTGTATATTAGTTTCTCACGGGGGTGCTCATTACCCCTAAAAAATCCGTCTTTAACAACAGAAATTGTGCGTTTTCAGATTCCACCTAACGAAAATTCAGTTTTATTTTACTCCTTGGAAGTTCGTATCTTTCTTTCATGAAAACTAAATTTGGTAGAGTATGGGTATCGCAAGGAATGACTATCAAACAAATTGGTCAATTTTTTTTTTTATTTCTAATTCAGCATTCATTTTTTAGAAACTTCATTCAAGTTAAGGTAAAATAGGTTCTATAGTAGTAATTGCTACAACCGATAGCCTCGGGGTATGGATTTTTGAATATGAGGCTAATATTTTACATACAGGTGTATTACATCACCTCTTATCACATTCAATTAAATACGAGAATATGGCAGATCGATCACATTTTCGATACTGAATTTCTCGACGCGAATTGGTGAACCGAGCCACATCTTCTCAATGATACATGAAATATATGAGGAAAACGGTTTTTGAAATGACCGTTAGCTCTTCGGCTTCCTTTTTTCAACACCTCCCTGCAAAATTATACTTCATTTCAACATCGTAGCTATAAAATTAAATTAATAAAATCTCTATAACGATCCAACGCGCAGCTGCAAGTAGAGATGCAGGTAATCAATTGCATAGGTTACAAACAAATTAAGATTTGGAAAATAAGGGGCCTAGTTTTTTGCTTATAGCTCAACAACCGTGAGTGATAGCGTAAATTTGAAAGGAGATTCTCGCAGAGGAAGAAATTTCCAGTAAAAAAGTCCGGACTTGCGGGGCTTGCACTTCATTATTTATACCTGTAATTTAATGTTGAAAGTAGAACTCCACACGGTGAACACAGTAATACTTAGCGAATGTTCTTGCACTCGAGGTGTTTTTGCGAAATAAAATATATTCAAAATTCCATGACGCATTTTTCACCACTATTTTCATATTCAAAGTATCAAAATTTCATTTTCGTCAATTATGTCACGCTTGATTTTTTTCAATTTTTTCCCCATTTTTCTGCATTCCAGCGCAAACATTTTATGCTATATCTCAGCGTGGGCGGATTTATTCTATTTTTTTTTTATTTTTTATCCTCTCCAATTTTATATGTTTATTTCTCTAGTTTTTTTTTCTTTTTTTTTCAAATCAGGGGAGTACTCAGTTGAATCAATCCTTGTACAGCCTAAAATGTTTGGGTTTGAAAGAAAATTGAAAATATCAAAAGTCACATACTCGACAAAAATCAAATTTCAAAACCTTAAACATGAAAATACTGGTGAAAAATGCGTCATGGAATTTCGAATATATTTTATCCCCCCGAAACCACCTCGAGCGCGAAAACATTCGTCCAGTACATTACCTTTAACATTATCTACAAGAATGTTGTCTTCATACAAAAAAGTATTGAAATCAGATCTTATTGCCAAGTAGTTGATATGAATCTGTCAGAAATGATATATCGTATGCAATAAACGAATTCCGAGCTCACATGACAATTTCACGAGTTTGGAGTAAATGGTACTTGGCGGGCCAGTTCAATATGAAGAAAGAAATTCAAGTAAGCAATTTAACGATCGCTACGAATTTATATCGTAAATAACGTTAACATGAGCAAGTTTTAATTAAATTTATTTTTTTTTCCTCCAATTGTGCCATAAAGTAGTACCAAATAAGTTAATTATGGATTTTTTTTATTCGATTTGATAAAATATAGGAAGGGAGGTTCAAGCGAAACTAATAAGTCAAATAATGGTGTATACATTTTTTTGTTTTCTCAATTTCTTAAGTAATTATGAAAATTCCTAATTTTAATTGTTAATAATCTACCAAACTTAAAATTTAATAATTAATTCGTATTTAATAACAAAAAGGTCGTCAAAAAAATTCGTCAGTTCTTATTTCTGCGGTTCGAAAAAAAGATGTGGCAACAGCGCTGTTGAGTGTATACGGAGGTGTATACATATGTGTGAGACATGACGCAGCTGAGCAGCTGCTCGTGGGGCGTTGCCAAACCTTCCATCGCCTGTTCCGCTGTTAATAATCGAGAGTTGGAAACAAAAGTTTAACTTTAATTATTCACATAATTTGACCTGTAACAAGATATTGTAAAGGTATTATAATATTTTACAAGTATGTAACTTTATTATACTCTATTACCTATTCTGTAAAGTTGGAGGTTTAACGGTAAAAAAAATAGAAAAAGTCACGACAAATATTCTTGTACCATAAGAGTCCGTGTATAAGAACTTTTAACAACGTAATCTTCAAATGCACTTTTCTAAGAAACTAGACGATGGATCATTTTCAAATTTTGAAAATAGTTCGATAAAATATCCTTTGTGACCATTGCTAAATTTCAAAACTCAAACTTGGAAAATCACTTCTTCCATAAGAGTCGCTCGGACTTCCTTAGCTTCTATTTTTTCTGCATCTGGCCTGCTAAGTACCATGTACTTCAAATCCGTTGAATTGTCATGTCCTAGCTTGGGATTCTTTTATTTGATATGGTATTTTTTATTCAGATTTATATCACCTACTTGGTAATAAGATCTATAAGTTTCAATACTTTTTTGTATGAAGACAACATTCTTGTAGATAATGTAAAATGTAATGTACTGCTTTTACGGAGATTTCACCACTTTTTGCACCTTTTCATTCAGACATACTTCAAATAGCAATAAATTTAACAATCGCATATTTTCTAACTATAATGAGAAACCAGCTAACACACCCGCGCCGCCCTTTTATTTATTTACTTTTTCTTTTACAACATATACTAATGTTACTCACACCCCTATATTTTCCATATATTACCATCAACCAAAGACATAACATCCTTCAGCTGCATCCTATCTCTCAACCTCTAATCAGAAGAAGCCTCAATCTCAATCCGAAGGACCTCATCCCTACTTACTTACCTTTAAAACTGTTACCTTGCATAAACGCGCTCACGCCCGAGAGACAATGAGACAATAGACACACTTGCCCGTAAACTCTCAAATCAATCACTTCATTACACTTCAGGTCATTATAATAAATTTCACAATCAATCTTGCACTAAACTCAAACAGAATATTGTATTAGATAATAAGTCTATATAATAAACTCACTCTCAGTATTATCAACTATACATGAAGTTTCATTCACATCATTCATCCAAGCACCCAAATAATATCCGGTTGTCCCTAGACGTAAAAACAAGAGAAAAGAACCCAAATTCATAACTATCGTATCAGCAACAATCTGATTCATAACAACGGTGGCAGCTCCTCTCTAACTCATAACAACAGTGGGAGCTCCTCTCAAATTCATAACACTAAGCACTTTTAAACTCTGCGGCCCGAGATCGGGGATCATCCCTCAATAAGCAACAGTCAATCACCCTGCAACTGCAGTACGCAGAAAATATTTCAGAATGAATCTTGCATGAGTTTGGACAATTAACCATTTTGATCCACAAAAAAGTTAGTTTCCACATTGAAAGAATACCGCAGTAATTCTATAAAAGCAAAAATTCAGACATAGGAAATACTGCTGCATAAACTTACGCCCTTTTTTTACCTCGCAATTTTTTTCCAAACTTGATAGCTTAGACGTGAAAAGTTCTCAATGTTTGAAAATCTCTAGTTGTTCGGATGAATACCATAAAAAATTGATGTCTCATATAAAAATGTTCCGTATAGAAGTTACGTATTATTTCTCGTAGAACACGAACTTGCAATAAAAAATATGAGTTTTTATTTAAAAAATTCGAAATGACCTCGCGTGACCTTGGCGTTACCCCTCGGGCGCGTCGATCTCACAGTCCTATGTCCCCTTCAAAACAAAAATACTTTTGTCTGAAACATATTTTTCTTAAATTCGTCGTTTTCGAGATTTCGATATTTAAAGAGGGCACTTAAAATGGGTCACCCTGTATATTGTATTTACCGTATATATGTCGTAGGCGTTTAGAAACATCAGGCCGTTAGCTAAAAGCCTAGGCTGTTTGCTAAATGCCGGCCAATAGACGAATTCTTCATGTCAATGATGATATTCGTCTAACGGCCGGATTGAGTCAGGCCGTTGGCCTAATAGCCGGCCAATATCCTAATGGCCCAGCGGACTTTAGGCTATTGGAAAAGAAACATGGATCCAAGGATGAACATAAATTTTAATGTTTTCATCGACAATCGATCCAAGCAATTAGCGTGACATTTGCGTTGACAATTTTGGGTCGTCAGTGTTACTGTTTGGTTTACAGGAGTAGCTCCTATATATACACAAATATGGAGTCTATTGTCAATCGCGAGGATTTCGAAAGAAAATTAACCGACTTTCGCTCGCAACAACGCGGTAGTAATAGAGCAGTTTGGGATAAAAACCAAGAGATGAATGTAATCAATGCACTGAAAGAAGTTGACGATGTCGATAAATTTTTTGTTAAATAAATATTTTCAATAATAACTGTGGAAATTTTCGTTCCGTATACTTACAGAAAAAACCGAAAGACCAAAAATTTCCGTCCCCGATAGCTACTACAATTTACTTTATCGACATATATGTATATTCTTTTTTCTGAGATCGACTATATGGATCAATTCAGGTACGCCATCTGACAGCGCGTGAAGAACGATATCCGGCGCGCATATGAATAACTCATTCAAAAATTATTATTTCTTGATACAATTTTGTAGTTATGCTCCTCAAAATCTATACAAATAGGGGAGGGGGGGGGGGGGGGCAAATTGGGCCCCCTCAAATTGAGAGACTATAGAGGCGCGAAAAATGTAATTTTTGAATATTCAATAATTAATTGTGAAAATCAGAATACAGAATAAAAAATGTCAATTATGAAATTTTTTTTGGGGGGCCAACTTGCCCCAAATTTTTGATTTTTTCATTTTAATGGATGCAGCATAATAATGTTAAATCCTTATTAAGGGTCTGAAAAGAAGTAAACGTGTAAAAAATTTCAATGATATTATGATTATTTCCCTTAAGCGGCCCACTTTGCCCCCCCCCCCCCCCTACATATCCAAAATTTGAAAATATTACATTTGTACTTTTTTGGAATTAATTCCCAAAAATTGGCCTGTTTTGACACCGATCACACTGGGATAACCCCTTAATATACCCATATCCTAGTTTTTGAATGATCCGCCAATCTACATTATGTACGAATAATGTAGATTGTATTATACAATTATTTCATTGATTATGTCTGTTTATTTTGTTTTCAGGTATGTTTCCCGATGAGAATAAAAGATCGGACGATGACATTGCAATCTCGCTTTCCCGTCGCCCCCGAGGAAGACAAATGCTGGAGCAATTTAGTCAAAAAAATTTATCGAATAATCAACACGATGCTTCAAATTTGGATCATATATTGTGGCAGTACTTTTACCGTCAAAATTATCACCCGCAGCTGCTATCATCCACGGCCGCATCAAAGTCGTCGTCTTCGAACCCGTTGAATCCGTTGGATGTAAATCACGCAAATACGTTGCTGACTCAAGAAACTGCACAACTCGACCCAATTTATGTTGTGAACAAACCAGCAGTAGAAACCACAGGAACTCCATCGTTAGATAATTTCTTCATCGATCTATTGCATAATCAACCGTTGATTACCGGACCAAATTCTAACGGATTTGGATCACTACCAAAAATCTCGAGGCCACACTTCAATTCTTACATAGCTGGATTGGCAAGCTCTATTAAAAGGATCATGTCTGACAACTATTGTTCTCTAATAGTAAAAATGCTACCCGTTTTCCTAATGGATAATTTCATCAAGGCAATAACCACGATCAGCAATTTACAACTGGCGACTAGTTTGATGGTTCCGTTTGTGGTATTGAGCGTAATAAATTTCATCACTGCGTTTTTGTTTCTAGATGAATACTGTCCTGGCTCGCGCTAATTTTCCCAAGTTTTCGCCTATTTGCAATTGTCGTATAAAACAATGTGATAAACTTTGTAGAGGGGAAAAATAAATGACGAGATTTAATTCTGCTAACATTATGTAAAAACTTCATACCCACGGCATCCAAATCGATTACATTCGGTCTACGGTGCGAGATACCGTAATTGTGATATCTTGTAATATTTATTTTCAGATAAACATTTTATTTTGGCTGATTGTTAGGTTATTTTTCACGTCCTCATCTAATTCGATGAGTTATTTTTAGAAGATTACGCAAGCAATCAATGTTGTGTTTTTGTCACAACATTAACTACTTATTTAAGTCTTTAATATACTTCGCTTCCGGTTGCATATTCAAAATTTACTATGTAAGTTGTGACTAAATATTGTAGTTTCATATCATTATTATCGATATTGCACAGTTTATTCCAGATTCATTTTCGATACAAATACAGGGTGTATCAGGTTGAGCGCACCGAATTGTGTAAGTAGATTCCCTCGGACATTCTAAGACTAAATTTCCTTTACCAAAAATTCGAGGGCTTAAAAGTTTTCGAGTTACAGAATATCTTAGTTGACCAATCACAGGGCCTGGAGCTGACCGAGTCAGAGCCGTGTCAAAAGAATAAAATAGGTAGTTCCCATGGGTCTGATCCCGTCAAATTTTGTTTTCCTTTCCCGAAGAAGGCGTCGACATCATCTTCGGGAAATGTCCTTGTGAAGCATACGTCTTCCTTATCTGCGTCCAGGTCCTCCGCTTCGTAGTCTTCGTCTTTCAGGTCTTCCGCTTCGTAGTCTTCAGCGCCAGGTCATCTGCTTCGTAGTTTTCGTCGTCCAGGTCATTCGCTTCGTAGTTTTCGGCGTCCAGGTCATCCGCTTCGCAGTCTTCAGCGCCAGGTCATCTGCGTTGCTTTCATCTTCCAGGTTCATTGTGCAGGACTTGGACAGCAAAAAAGACGAACCGGATGACCTGAAAGACGAAAACCACGAAGTGAATGACCCGGACACCGAAAACTACGAAGCGGAGGACCTGGACGCTGAAAACTACGAAGCAGAGAGCCAGGACGCAGATAAGGAAGACGTATGCTTTACGAGGATATTCCCCGAAGATGAGTCGATGTCACCTTCGAAAAAGGAAAATAAAATTTTACGGGCCCAGACCCATGGGCACTACCTATTTCATTCTTTTGATACGGGCCTAACTCGGCCAGCTCCAAGCCCTGTGATTGGTCAACTAAGATATTCTATAACTCGGAAACTATTAGGCCCTCGAATTTTTGGTAAAGGGAATTTAGTCTTAGAATGTCTCATGGAATCTACCCACATAATTCGGTGCGCTCAACCTGATACAACCTGTATTATACGTTAGTGTGAATTTATCGTTTGAATGTGATAGAAAACCTCTCAAATTAGTTTTAAATTTCAAAACCATTTCCAAATTATTTTTGTTGAATATATATTTGAATTAATAAATACATTCCATAATGTTTATTGAATAAGAAGAAACACGTATCATTCGTTTGATTTAAACTTCCCTTTCAATTGATTATAGGTATACAACATACATGAATGATCATTGCATGTGAATATGAAAAGTTGATCTGCATTAATTATTTGCAACGTAGCAGTGGAATGTTATTTTATAGAAAAATTTTCCGCACAATATTCTCGCGCCGTGCCTATGCATATTTTGAAGTAGTGCAATGCTGCCGCAGTATCTATGAGTCCACCAAGCAAGATATGCGACAAGATGGCATGTGCGTGATTTTATATCTGATGAACTATCGTTAAAATTCAATTTTTGATATTGTTCAGGAATTCTCATATTTTTTTGAAATGATGGTTTAATACAATTTATTAAATGGGTATGTATTAACATACAATATTACACTGAGAAAAATAACAGCAATATAATTGTTGAAATTGCAATAAAATATTGTTGTATGCTAATTTGCAATGTTCATTGCTAAAGCTGTACTATAAATATTGCAGAGTCGTACAGCAACGTTTTATTACTTGTAACGTGGCAAACGTTATGACCTCCTCCTAACCAGACTGGTGTACGTTCCCAGTCCCGCGAGAGTTCAGAGTACCGATTCCGCTATTCAAATTCTCACCGCCCTCGTCCCCAGGCGCCATCTTGGTTACCTGGCGCGGCGCTCCGCTCACCGGTAGCGTGCAGCGCCCACGAGGCGGGTGGCCAAAGTGGGAATCAGGATAGCGGAAAAAGAATTGTCAACCATATTTCTGGCTTAGCGCGAGCAACCCGGGTGTGAGAAGTGCGGCGAGCAATTTTGTTTTTGGAGAGAGAGTGCGTAGTGCGAGAGTATTTACAGTGAGATTACGACCCCTAGCTTTTCCCCCTTGATTTTGTGAGTGACTTGTGGAACGATTGGACTTGGCTTTTGGATATACGACGACCCGGCTTTTTGACTTGGACACGAGGCTTTACGGACCACCACCAACGCACGGAGTTCACGCCGAACCGTCGCCAGGAGAAAGGTAGGATCGTTCTGATCAACCCCGTTATTGCCCCAGTCCCGTAATTTTACCCCTAAACCACCCCCCAAGTCTCGAGAGTTTCCCCGAGAGTCCCTATACCCGTGCGAGAGAACCCCTGTCAGTTAGAGTCCCGATTCAAAAGTTCCGTGTACCACGTGGTTCGTCGTGCTGCGAGTTAGGGCGCCAGTCGCGTTGTCGCTGCGCGCCTAACGTCTAGTTAGTCGCGACCGCCATCTTGCATCGAGTCTCCTGCTGTCACGCGACGCAGAGTGCTGCAGCGAGGCAGAGACTTGTCGCTTCCCCGAGTCCCGAGGGAGTACCGTCCCCCACCCCTTCCCCGCCACAGCTGTTCCGCAGCCGAGCTGTCGTCGCGCGAGCGACGTCTACTCTGTGTGCGTGAGCGAGCCACAGTACCGTCTTCCCCAGTAGTGCGAGAGAGAGAGAGAAGACTGACAGCTGAGCTACTCAGCTACAGCCGCGTCCAGTATTTTATAAGCGTTAAGCGTAGAGGTTATCTAGTCGAGTCATTGAGTTAATTGGTTTAGAGTCATTAATAGAGTAGAGTCAATTATTTATCTTGTTGTTATTTAGTATTTAGTAGTAGAGTAGAGCCACGCGTGATTATTGTATTTTGGTATTCTATACGCCAGGTAGCGGGCGGTAATTCGCGACCTTTTTCTTTTTTTTCTTTTTTTCTTAATAAACAATTTCCCTAAACTTAAATTTCCATTGGTGTCTTTATTCTTCGCCCCCACCACATCCCTCTACTATAGTATCGGCGAGCCGGTGCCGAGAGCGTGAGAGCGAGAGAGAGGACTCCTGCCCCGGAGTCTGGCGCCCAGCAACATCCCCTTACCATCGTTGGAGCCAGGTTTGTGTGCGGATTAATTTTCCGGGGTCACCCGAGCGTCGGAAATTGCCGTTACAAAAGTGGCGCCCAACGTGGGGCCCGAATAAAGACACTTCGGGTAGGCCGAATCCACCCCCTATCTGTGCTGCCGCGGTTTTTCTTTTTTTTGATTTTTTGAGAGTAGTAGCTTGAGTGTGTGCGTTGTGAGAGTGAGAGTGAGTTGTGTTTGGTTGCTATCAGTCAACCCCCCCCCCCCCCCCTCCGATTTGGTTAACGTCTCAGCAGCGATGGGCAACGTCACCCCCGCGCAAGTGGAGGAAGACCACCCTCGCTCAGGGAGAGAACCCGACGAGACTGACGCCTTCATCACCTGGGTGTGCAGCTTGTCAGAGCTAGGGCTCAACACCCTCCTTACTCGCCTCCGCCTACGGTCAAATGGCACGCCCGATGAGCAAAGGTGGCGCCTCTTGAGGTACCACCAGCTCTTTCGCCATTGCGACGTCACGTGGGTGGCTGAGAAGGATGAGTTACCCTGCACCCCAGCCCCACCCCCCGAAACTCCCCGATACCCCCCGCTTCTACCCCACACCCCCGCCCGCCTGTTCCGGAAGTCCCGGTCCCTGCACCCTGGCCTCGCTGGTCCACGCCCTCCCCACGGGCGAGCCACGGCCTTGGGACCGATGCGTACGTGAGCACCCCCCGTGGTACGTCTGCAACAGCCCTCCCTCCGCAGTACGAGTCCACGGGTAGAACGCTGCCCAATACGTTATCGCGCAGTGAAGTTCCGGAAGAGCTGACCTGGGAGCCTGTCACTCCTGGCTACCCCGCGTGCTTCAGTGCACCCCCGCGGGTCCCAGCCACCCCGAGTGAGTACACCGGCTACCCCCCGGCTACCCCCGGCAACCCTCCATACCCTCTGGAGACGGACGTGGCCTCAAGGCGAGACGCGTTTAGGCCGGGGACCCCGGTCCCGTCTAGCGACCAGGCCCCTCCATACCTAGACCCCGAGACCCTCCCCCTACCCCTGCTCCCCGAAGACCCCTCAGACCCGTTCCCCAGCCTGTACCCGCACTCCTGGCCGCTTGGAGACCCGTACCCGGTATCCACGGCCGCCCCCGAGAGTGCTAGTAGGCCGGAGTTAGCGTGCCAGAGCCACGCGGCCAACTCCGTGCTGAGCCAGGCCAGCCCAGCTACCCCCACCCCCGAGAGCGGTCCAGTTCCGGTTCCCGCGAGCGGCGCAGCGCTGATCGCTGCCCTAGACGAAACGCCCGCGAAGTCCCGAACCCGCCGCCGAGGGAAGAAGAAGAGAGAGAGCGCCCCCGTCCCTACCCAGAACCCCGCACCCCCAGCCCTGATGTCCCTCACCCTCCCCGCCCCTCCCGCACTGATGGCTACAGCAGCCTCCGCACGGCCTGCCAACGGTCAACCGGTGGTCCCCTCAGAGGGTGCGGCGACCCCCGGGTACCCGGCCGGCTGTTTCCGGTGCTACGCCCCAGGTCACTTCGTTAGAGAGTGTACCACCCCCCGTCCTACACCGCGTGCTCCCGGTGCCGAACCCCAGGAGCCACCGACGCGACCTGCAGCCGATGCTCAGGACCTGCGCCGGAGAACGCCTCCCTGCCCGCCCCCGATACTCGGTTTCGAGAGAGCCAAGGAGACTCCCTGTACTACCTTCCGGTTGAAGTCGCCGGGAAACGCCTCGACGCCCTCTTCGACCCCGGGTCCAGCCAAACCTACATCGGTGGACCCGCCATCTCCGAGTTCCGAGCCCTCCTTCCCCGCCTCAGACCCCGGGACCAGAGCGGCATTATCTACCCCAACGGTGCCGTTGATGCCGTCGTCGGCGAGCTGGAGGTGCCAGTTCGCATCGGCAACAGGACCTGCCCCATCGTCATCCGAGTCGCGCCGTCGGTTGGATACCAGTGCATCCTGGGCCTGGATACCGTCACGGCGTTCGGACTCAGCGTCGATTTTGGGAATGGTACCTGGCGGATGTCGCCTGGGACAGGTTCCACCCCCACCCCCGAGAGAGAGTGAAGTCCCGAACCCCACACCCCCGAGAGAGAGAGAGATTCCCCCCCCCCCCCCCCGAGAGAGAGCGAGTCCCGGGTCTCCTCGCCAGCCAGCTCGCCTGGCCGTGCTGATGGATCAAACCCCAGTCCCGGCCCTTAACAAAACACCTGTGACCCCGCGAACTCCTCCTGGTCGCGACACCGATAGCCGTAGCTACCGATCGAGTCTGGTAGAGTCGGAGGTTGCGGAAGCGTCCGGGTAAACCCGTACGTTCCGTTTGGCGGAGGGGTGTTGTAACGTGGCAAAACGTTTGACCTCCTCCTAACCAGCCTTACGCGCGCACCTGGTCCCGCACGAGTATCGAGTACCGATTCCGCTATTCGAATTCTTACCGCCCTCGTCCACAGGAGCCATGTTGGTCACCTGGCGAGGCACGCCGCTGACCGGCAACGAGCAGCGCTCACCGGACGGGTGGCCCAGGTGAGAATTACTGATAGCGGAAAAGCCGGTCAGTCCATGTTCGCCCCGCGTGTCAACAGCCTCGTGCTACGTAAACGTGTGACGATCGTGTGCCTCCCAAGAGAGAGAGAGAGAGTGAGAGAGAGTGAGAGTGCCCTGTATTCCCTCCGTGAGAGTTCCTGGATTTTACCCTGGTGTTGTCTGGACTGGTTGAACCTCGGAAGCGGTAAATACGACGACTCGGCGGATTTGACGAACACGTGTGGCTGACTGAGTGCAGTCAACGTAAGAGTACCGTGCCGAAACCGTCGCCGATCGAGGTAAGATCTGTCCGGTTACCCATAAAACCCTAGTCCCGGTCCCCAATACCCTATACAACCCCCGTGAGTTCCCTAAATCATCCCTAGAACCTCGAGTGCGAGTCCCTGACCGTTGCGAGAGCGTTCAAACAAGTCCCGTACCCCACGTGGTCCGCGCACTGCGTGTTAGTGTGCCGGTTTGGTCCCCGCTGCGCACCTAACGTCTCGCGAGTCCCGGCCGCCATCTTGTCGAGTCGTCTGTTGTCACGCGTCGCAGTAGTCTGCAGCGAGGCAGAGGCTCAGGCAATTCCCCAAGTGTCGTGCGAAAGTGTACCGACCCCCACTCCCTTCCCCGCCACAGCTGTTCGGCAGCGGAGTCTCTCGCCGCTAACGCGGTGTGTTCTCCGTTCAACGAGAGCGTGAGCGAGGGAAGTATACCCTGATACCCGTGAGTGAGAGAGAGAGAGTGTGAGAGTGAACTACTCCTAGTAGCAGTATTATTCATATTTTTCATTATTTATTCTTTGGATTATTTAGTTATTATTGTTAATTAGTAGAGTAGAGTCATATTATATTTTGTATCATATACGCCAGGTAGCGGGCGGTAATTTGCGACCTTTTCCTTTTTTTCTTTTTTTAATAAGCCTTTTAGTTAAACCTATTTTTCGTATCGGTGTCTTTATTCATCGCCCCCACCATATCCCTCTACCGATCCCTAGAGTTAGTCCCGAGCGAGAGAGCGAGAGAGAGGACTGCATCCCCGAAGTCTGGCGCCCAGCAACCACCCCTAATCTACGTTGGAGCCAGGTTTGTTTTCGGATTTATTTTCCTGGGTCACCCGAGCTCGGGAAATTGCCGTTACATACTATAGGAACCAACAAGGTATTTCATCGCCATTTTCAGCAATGTTATATCGCATAATATGTATCGCTAGAAAAACTGTATATGAATATCCTATACTTTCACAGCAATATGTCATTGCTACAAAAGGCAGCAGTGCGTGCGAATACTAATTCCAGCAACGTGCTATCGTAAACACAAAAGGTAGCAATGCATGTGACTACTAATTCCAGCAACGTGCTATAATTAATTATATATTGCTACAAAATCCCATAGAGCACCCAACGTTGCAGCAATGTCTCAGCAACATTGCTAAGTCTCATTTTCATTGCATTGCAATGTTGCTGCAAGATTTCTGCAATACAATTTTTGCAACATTGCATTCGCAATGTTACCGCAAGATTTCTGCAATATAACTTTGTTATATATATTAGAATGATTTAATTAGTAAATTAAAGAAACGTTATGCAATGAATAAGGGACATTGAGACATTGCAGAAACATTGCAGGGGAGTTGCAGCAACATTGCGCAGCATAACCGCAACATTGCCAATATTGCGGAATTATGTTGCTGCAATGTCTCGGTGCTGTATGAGATATGTAGCAATAAATTTCGATATGAGGTCCCGCAACCTGTTATCGTAGATTATTTATTGCTACTGCGTCTATATAATACAAGTTTAGCAATAACGTTGATATGATTGCAAGCGTATAGTATATGACATATGCTATGACAACTTGAAACATGCGTATTTTTTTGGAATCTTGTTTAAGCATATATTGGGAAGATAATTGCAGACGAATGCATATTACAAATACGATGTATTGGATTGCGGGATGTAGGTAGGTGAAAGAGAGAATTGAGTGTATACTTTGAGAGCCTTTATTTACTTGTGTCTAGATTGCTGGTTCGAGACTGATTGACTCCAACGTATTAATACATTGGCTTAGTAGTCTATACAATTGGTCATTCACATACATACGCGAGTACCCCACGGATACCGCATCCTCAATTGCTTAATCATGGGCTTATCCTACATATTTATGCTTTCAGTTGATTATTAACATGAGTCTATATGGGGCATTTCAGCTCAACTCAACCAACCATCGACACTCAGGTATTTGAATTTTTTTCGAAAAAACATATGACAAAGTTCAGATAACAAGACAATGTTTCCGTAACTCGGAGGTCTTGCATTCAATTTTTGGCAGTGATACATCCTCCGTTAAATTCAGACGGCAAATATTTAACAATTTTGTCGGATGTAAATACGGAGACATAGAGAAAAATGTTGAATACAAAAAACCACCGTTATCTCACGAATTTCAACCTAAATCAATTGCAGAATTTTTGAATCATTCTCCGACCCAATTTTGCTCGATAAACGTCAAGAATTTCGATTTTCTCGAATGTCGCCATAACCGATTTAGATGAATTTTTTACACAAAATACTAGATCAAAAAACAAAATTTTCAAGACCTTTTCCAAGATGCTTGGACCTCTGGTTCCAGAGATATGAATTTCACAAAAACCAATGTTGATTAAATCAATTAAAACCGAATAATGGGTTGGTTGAAAAAAATATAATTCACAGTTCTATTTCAATAGTAATTACTGTCAAAAATTGAATGCAAGACCTCCGAGTTACGGAAACATTGTCTTTTTATCTGAACTTTGACATGTTTTTTCGAAAAAAATTCAAAGACCTGAGTGTCGATGGTTGGTTGAGTTGAGCTGGAATGCCCCATATATACATATAGGTATATGTGTTATTCAACTCTTATAGTTCACTTATTATTGCGTTCCCGAATACGCTTGGATCTACGGAGAACAATGGCAGCGGGTATAATTGGTTTATCAGCTGGTAGCTGTTTTTCTAATTACGAGCTACGCGCTAATATTTGATTGGCGTGTCTTTTCCAGGTTTGATCTCCTACCTGTACATCATACGTGACACCTGGGGTAATTTCGTTTACAATTACTCCTGGTGTCCACGTCTCCTTCCCACCCCTGGGGGGTTATTCACTAACTTTTCGGTACGTACCGCGCGGTTTGGTTCGTTTCTGTACCGCGCGGTTCGTCTCACCGCACGGAAAGTCCAATCCGCTATTTTGCTATTCGGCAACTCACTCGGCAAGGGTACCGCGCGGTTCGGGCTATTTTACCGCTCGGCCCGATGATGCCCGAATATTTCGGGTACGATGTCATTTATGACGTCAGACTTGACGTCAAAACTAGCTAGTTACTTTTTTCGACCAATGAGAGAAGAGAATCCGAGCGCATTTCCCGCGTGAGTTTAAAGGGACCCGAAACATGCTGCAAAATTGTAAAAATGGAGCAACAAAAAGTAAGTACGGATTATGTTATGCTCAATAATTTTGATTGTTTTGTTAATTTATCTTCAAGTAGCTATTAAACCGTGCGCGTATCGTTATTGCGAGTATCCAATATCTATTTAATGCGTTTGGTATATTTTAGATAATTACACATATGCATTATTCAACATCATCCAATATTAAATACAGAATACTCGTGTTCGATAGTTTAATTTATTGTCTCCTACAAGTGTGATTACATCAAATAATATATATATATATATATATATATATATATATATATATATATATATATATATATATATATATATATATATATATATATATATATACACTCAACCGAACAATTAAGGGATCACTTTCCGAACCTCAAAAAATCGAGGAATTTCAAAGTCTCGTAACTTCGTCGAAAATAAACGTACAGTTATGATTTAGGTAGCGATGGAAAGGTCGAGGTCTCTAATTTTCAAATCTTTTTGCAGATTGAAATTTACTTGCGATTTCGCTAAGATACGAGGTTTTGAAGCGAGGTGTGTGTGATCACAAAATTTTTGTCAAGTTTGTCACGCTGTACCTCAAGAAAAAAAATTCGCAGAAGAAATCGGTTTACGCTATTGGAAAGTCTAAAGCTTCTTCTTCAAAATGCCGTTCTTGAAATTACTGTTCGATTTTTTTCGTCGAATTGTGCTCCTTTGAAGTCAAAGCTGCACTTTTGACTTTGAAGACGCATAACAATTGAAAAAATTATCGTATCATATTCGTTCGAAAAGCATTCTCAAGCTTGAAATCCCCCTTTTTCGACGCTTTTTGCAAATTTGAGTTTCATCCATTTTTTGCAAAACTGCACATTTTTGAAGTGAACGCGGCACAAGCCGAATTCCCATTGACTCACCCGGCCTGCGAAACGTGAAAAAAAAATTCATCGACTAATCGCAATATTGTTTCTCGTTATTTTTCATCGAGTTTTTCAGATTTCAAGACCGAAAAAAAAAATTTTTCTCAAAATCAAACTCTTTACTCGGTAATTCCATGAAAAGCAAACGATTCATCGTAGGTACCACCGGCATTAGCGTTATCGGAAGCGTACCACGAGGAGGTTGCACGGTCGGATTTACACCTCAGTGTACGTGTGTGTCGCGTGAATGTGTGTGTGAGGTAAGGACCCCCTACAGTGTGTTAGTATTGTGTTGTCGATCTGACCGACAGCATTTCCGTACAGCTCAAACTCGATACTTGTACATGCGGAACATTCAGAAAAAGTACCCTATATTTGACTGCGAAAAAAAATAATAATAATCAAATGTGCCACTGGAAGGTCCAGAGGACTTAAAATTCGCTAAACAAGCTTTTTTCCCACAACAATGCTTAGACAACAGCGAGGACAACAGGTCCCACAATTTTTCGCGGCACGAATTTCCACTCTATTGCAAGAAAATGATTCTCAACAGCATGCTGCAAATCAAATCTGAATGAATCAATATGAACAGGCTTGAACGTAGAATCGGTCTTGGAAGACTGTGAAAATGAATGGACAAAGAAGTCAGGATTTTCATCATGTTATCACAGCAAAAAGCGACGTGAAGTTAATTCGCAACGCTGAAAAAACTTGAAGAATCATTGCAAGATATTGGGGGCCAATATTCAAATGAACTAAGTTAGTCCTTGAAAAAATCTTCGCCTTGATAACGCTAATGCCGGTGGTACGATGAATCGTTTGCTTTTCATGGAATAATCGAGTAAAGAGTTTGATTTTGAGGAAAATTTTTTTTCGGTCTTGAAATCTGAAAAACTCGATGAAAAATAACGAGAAACAATATTGCGATTAGTCAATGATTTTTTTTTTCACGTTTCGTAGGCCGGTTGAGTCAATGGGAATTCGGCTTGTGCCGCGTTCACTTCAAAAATGTGCAGTTTTGCAAAAAATGGATGGAACTCAAATTTGCAAAAAGCGTCGAAAAAGGGGGATTTCAAGCTTGAGAATGCTTTTTGAACGAATATGATACGATAATTTTTTCAATTGTTATGCGTCTTCAAAGTCAAAAGTGCAGCTTTGACTTCAAAGGAGCACAATTCGACGAAAAAAAATCGTACAGTAATTTCAAGAACGGCATTTTGAAGAAGAAGCTTTAGACTTTTCAATAGCGTAAACCGATTTCTTCTGCGAATTTTTTTTCTTGAGGTACAGCGTGACAAACTTGACAAAAATTTTGTGATCACACACACCTCGCTTCAAAACCTCGTATCTTAGCGAAATCGCAAGTAAATTTCAATCTGCAAAAAGATTTGAAAATTAGAGACCTCGACCTTTCCATCGCTACCTAAATCATAACTGTACGTTTATTTTCGACGAAGTTACGAGACTTTGAAATTCCTCGATTTTTTGAGGTTCGGAAAGTGATCCCTTAATTGTTCGGTTGAGTGTATATATATATATATATATATATATATATATATATATATATATATATATATATATATATATATATATATATATATATATATATATATATGGTATATATGAGATTGTATCCACAGTTAATCAAAGGAAAAAGAATGACGATTGAACAGAGACGACATATGCTGGATTTTATGTTTGGCCATCTGGAGCTGTCCTCCGGGCGATTTTCTGGTGCGCAGGGAGCACAGCTGAAGTCGCAGCTGTGGCAGCAGCTCACAAATGAGCTGAACGCTTTTGCACTTGGCGCCACTAAATCCGTTGATAAGTGGATTAAGGTTATTGAAAAACTATCATTTATAAAAATCTAAGTATATATACAAAAGTAAAAAATAATAATCTGAAAACAAATAAAAGAAATAGAGAAAATAATCTAAAGAATATTAAATATAGATAAAACCCAAAAAAATAGAATGAAAAGTAACACTAATAAATAGAATATAATATAATGAGGCAAAGAATAAAACGGACCTAAATATAACAAATATGTACAATTTAATGACCTAATTGATTTGATTTCAGTCGTGGCAGGATTGGCGGATTGACGTGAAGGCAAAGGCGGCCAAAATTCTTAATCACGCCAAGGGGACCGGAGGTGGACCACCGACGACTCTGGTTCTCACACAGCTCGAGCTGGACTTAATCGCGCTGCTGGGGATGGTCGCAGTAACAGGGGACTTGGAGGTCTCTGACCCACTCGAAGCAAAGGTACCCACTAATCACTATTCTGCTACAGATGATAAATAAGGGCCGATATAACGTCTGTGACTTGGCACGTTTTCAGCGAGAAGTAGAGCTTGCAAAGCACTTCGGAGCGCAAGGGAGACAACCGCCTCGCAGACCCACTTACCCA